>CM074491.1:2501832-2739889 GCA_037389245.1 Oryzias sinensis
CAGCATCACATACTTCATTTCAAACTCATGAATTGGGTCCCAAATCCCAGCAGGTGTGGTTCTGGTTCTGGTTGGACGGCAGTCTGCTGGCTCAGCGTAAAAAGGCTTTTATTTTGAAAACCACTTCAAAACACAGCAGTCATTTACGATCACCAGAAGATAAAGATGTTTTCCTGTAGACGTCTTTGAAATATTTATAAAAACTTTAGAGTCGGTTTAAGTTTTAGTTAAGGAAACAGCATCATCTTCTTTAACTTTCTTTTGTTTAAATTGATTTATGACTTAAATGGGGTTTTTTTTCATTGTCTTTTTTATTTTTATCAATAGAAATAAGCAAATTAAATGTTTCTGCTGAAGGAAAATTAAGAAAAAATCGATTTAAAGACTCGGAGCATCTGAAAAAAGACTCTCAGAGATGGAAAAACTAACGTTAAGAGATGAATTAAAGAAACTGAAAGCAAAGAAAGACAGAAAAATAAAAATGAAGCACAGAATTTTGAAAAGGAAGACAAAGAAAAAGAAATACTTGCAGAACAAGAATGAAACAGAGAGACAAAATATTGTTAAGAAGAGAAGAAAAAGAAAAACGTGGAGATTTTTTTAAGAACAGCTGCTTCCTGCTCAGAAATCCTTTCCAAATAAATCCCTGTGACGCATCTGATGAAAGCAGAGAGGCTAAGAGGAACACCGGATTCTCTCCAGCTGTGAGCCTGCGCTCCAGTGAGCGAGACAGTCTGTGGCAGCAGCAGATGGAGGTTCATGTCTCAGAGGACAAAAAGGACCTGAAATGGTTCTGTCCAGCTGAGGAGACCGGGCTCCTGCAGGAGGAGACCGGGCTCCTGCAGGAGGAGACCGGGGCTCCTGCAGGAGGAGACCGGGGCTCCTGCAGGAGGAGACCGGGCAGCAGTGAAATGCTGCTCTGTCTGAGGAAACCAAACTGCAGACGGAGCGACGCTCCGCCGGGGTTCATGCAGGCGACTCACCGTGACGATGGCCTTCCCCACCGTCCCCCCGGGTCTGAGCAGAGCTTTGGACAGTTTCCTCTGCGAGATGATCTGCAAACACAGACAAACCTGCTGAACAAACGTCTGCAGGTTCACAACTTACAGTCCTGACCCGAAGCTCCAGCAGAGTCGAGCTGAGGTGGAAGAGACGCCATCTGCCAAAGATCGGTGCACATCCCAAAGTAAAGTGAGCCACAGCTTCAGCATCCTGATTGGATGATGTTTCCATGGTGACTGTGTCAGAATCCTGTTGGTAAAACATGTTATCTTCAATCAAACCCAACAGACTCCTGGTCAGGCAGGTAAAAACTTGTCGTTCAGCAATCCAATAGTTCATAATTCTGTATAAATCTGCTTACCATTGTAGCATTACCACACAAATATAGGATTGTCATATCGCTGTTGGGATAAAAAACAGTAAATGCTTTCCAAATTAGCCACCAATATTAATGGTCCAGTATGTCATTGTTAAGTTTCCAGGTGAGCACATTATAATAGTTTGATTTGTATGTATTTGGTTTTGGATTATATGTTGTGGACTACAAATATGGCGGCCAAGAGACTTCCTGCCGGTGACTTCTGGTTACTTAGGTGTGTGGCTGATGAGAGCTAATGACAGCACAAAAGAGGGGAAGATGGAGCCAAGCAAGGAGGAAGGAGAAACAAACTGGCTGGGGTGACGTTTGACTGCCGCTTGAAGGATGGATTAAAGCAACAGATGGTTCTATGGATTAAACAAAGCTGAGGAATATACCGGAACTTTCTGCCACCCTTCCTAAGGTCTTCCTTCATCAGAAAGTCTCACGATTTCCATCACAGCTTATCTGGTAAGAAGTCGTTGACCATCAGAATGCGGACGGAACATTAGAGGCCCTTCTATCTTTGAGACTGTTTTGTCCAGAGGGACAAAAGACGCCAAAGAAACTTTAAAGTACTGTGTAAATAAGAAAAAGACTGGGTGTAGTTGGGTGGTGGTTTCTACTAATGGTGAAATTGTAAATATATGTGTATATTTCATGTACATTAATTACCTGGGAAACCTCATTGTGTTGGAGTTGTTTTGTATAAATGGAGAAAAAGAATCAAGCACATTCAGTTAATGAATGAGATCCCTGATAAATTTTTGTAAATACTCTCATTTAATGCAGAGTGTTACACAATTCAGGAAACACTTAAGAATGAGCTCACTCATCCCAATGGCACCTAATGTTTTCTTCCCGCCTTCAGCCCAAGACTCTACATTTCTCAGGTGGCAAGAACAAGGGCTGAAAACTCTTGATCATTTATTCCATGAAAATAGGTTTGCATCTTTTCAGCAGATATCTGATAAGTACAACCTCCAACTTCTCATTTTTCTCCATCCCAGAGTTCCCAGACAAACCTCCAAACAATGCAATGGATGAGATCGTGATTTCTGATCAAAGCCAGTTCAGCAATGACAGGTCTGATCTCAAGTCTCAAGGTCATGGTTTGGGTTTCTTTCTGTTGGTTTTTGCTTTCCATTTTGTTTCTGTCATGTTTGAGTTCTGTTTCCTGTTTTATTTTGAAAGGTTTCCTGTTTTGTCATGCGTTTGAGTTTTACTTCCTTAGTCCCAATCTCTTCTGATCATGTTCAGCTGTGTCTAGTCAGTCCTGTTTGTATTTAAGTCTTGTCTCTGACCGTCTTCCGCCATGTTTTCATGGTTTACCACAGTGAGTTTTGGTTTTGGTATTATATTAACCCCCTTCCCCTGGAACCGTGTGCCTCCCGTTTCTGTAATTTGGGTCCTTCATGCTCACCAGCCCTCCCTACCTGACAGTCGGTCATTAAAAAGGGTTGGGAGACTGATCTTCAAGTGAAGATCAGTGAATCAGAGTGGGATGATGTTTGAGAAAGATTCCCTCCTCCTCTCTGTGCCAAGTCTGATTCAGTTTAAAGTGGTTCACAGGATTCTCCTTCATAAACCCAAATTGGCAAAAAAATACCCAAACATGGACTCTACATGTGATAAAAGTAAACCTGGAGAGGCTGATCTCATTCCTATGCTTTGGTTAAAGGTGGTGAAGCATTGACTGCTGTATTTGGACTACAGTTCCTTTAAATCCACTACTATTCCTTTTTGGGGTCAGGAGGAAAACCCTAAAATTGCCTGCTAGGGGTCAGGAACTCATTGTTTTTTCAGCCCTTCTGGCTGGACGCCTAATTCTTTTGAAGTGGAAGGATGTCGCCCCACCCACAGTGACGCTTTAGGGACGTGCTGCACCATCTCAAATTAGAAAAAATGGTTATAATGTGAGAGGCTCAGAAAGAACATTCCTTCAGACATGGAGGCCTTTCCTAGACTTTGTTGATCAGCCGTCTACAAATGTTCAGGATTAAGGTGACTGATTGTGTTGTACCTTCTGTTTGTGCGGCTAACTTCTCTTTCCTTTCTCTTTTCATGTGAGTTTATTTGACAGCAGGTTTGGGGGTTTTTTTTTTTCTTTTTTGTTATTATTTTTCCGGTTTGTGTAATATATTTGTTAAACCAAATAAACAGATTAAACACTATATTCAGGGGGGTATTCCAGGAAGCATGTTTAAACTAGCCTGACTTTAATCCTGAACTCTGGCTGAAATCAGCCTGAACTTGCTTACTCTGGGTATGTCGGTTCCAAAAGACCGGATAAGAGTTGGTGTAATTACGCTCCACTTGGTAACCCTGGGTTAATGCACGTGCACAGCAGGTACATAAAGACATTCTCAATAGATCGCCGATTTCTGGAGTCACCATGGAAACGCGTGGAGAGAAAAAATAGAAAGCGCGACACTTGAGACGGAAGTGAGACGGAGTCTGAGATTTTAATGACGGCGGATAAAAATTATAAGTCCATCAAAAAAGTAACACGGCTGAAAAATAATTTAAAATATTTAGTTAAATTTATTTAAAGTCAATAATTGTTTATACAACTCAAATTTACGTATTTATCTAACTAAATGTCACATTACTCCATTAATCTTTTTTCCATCTTAATTTATTATATTTCTTGAACTTTCATATGTCTAAGTTTTAGCCGGCAGATATGCTCATTTTTATAACAATAAAAACAACGGAAAAAATGCACGGAGTGCAAAAACGCATTAAAGAATTTTCTGTCACCGTCTTGACAGCATTGGGTGGTAGGGGTGAAATATAAACTCATCATACTCTCCTTCACTCTCACTCATGGTGCAGAGACGTAAGCATAGTAGGACAAAATAGCTCGGCAAAACACGGTGAAACACAGTAAAACAGCTAAACAACTAAACACATTTTGAAAAAAACCCACACTTAAACCCAAATCCGTCCAGACAGGCAAAGGGAATAATATCCCAGAATCCCTTGCGGTGCTGATCTAACAGCAGCATCAAAGTTACACCTACTTAATTGAATTAACTTGAACGAAAGGAAAATAATTGTCTGAAAACTACGTGTTATTTTTAAGGTGACCCAACAAAAAAATGATTTATCTTAACTGACGCAAATAATTCAGTTAGATCAAAGTATAAGGTTTATCTTTCCAACATCCATATGTGGTCTTATCACCCTCTCATGGTGGAAAAAGTATTATCTGAGCTTCTTCATCCACTAAATCATCTTCAAATGGACACGCCATGCTGCTTCACCTCTCTGTAAACAAACTAACCTTCAACTAAACCTGCTCCAGATCAGGTTATGTTCAGAGCATGAGTTGCTATGGCAACTTGACCTACCCTGAAACATACCTCCATTTCTGGAACCGAAAACTGAGGTTATCAACTTCCTTAGCCTCAAACTTATCGTGGGAGCTAGCATAACACCCCCCCGGTCCGAGTCTATTTTTATTCATGTATTTCTGCTTGTTTAGCACAAATTTACCGCACGAGTTTATCAACCAACAAATGTAACCAAAAATGTTTTAGAATTTCTACAAAAAAACAAGAAAAACATTTTGAACTTAAAAAACTTTAAAAGATCTAAACATGACAATTCATTTAGATTTTCTTTACAGTAAATGAGGAAGAAACAAAACAAGTTAAATCAGGATCATGCTGGCTGCACACAGAAACACTGCACACAGACACACACACACACAGACACACAATGAAACACACACACACACACACACACACACACACACACAGAGACACACACACACACAGAAACACACACACATATTCTGGCCTACAGGCGTAGAGGGGTCTCCCGCTGCAGTTCAGTGTTTTTTTCTCTGATTTGCTCTCAGCTCTGCAGAAAATTGAATTCACAGCAGAAGAAAATGAAACGCCGTCATGACAGTTCTCCACTGGAGGAGAACAAAATAAGAGTCTGTCTTCAAACCAGCTTTTAATGTGGCGGAGTCACATGATCGGGTTTACTCTGCTGCTGTTCCAGTTTGGTGCTGAGATGTTCAGGAAACCGGATCAAACGGGTCTGATGCTGCTGCTCAGCAGAACCTGTGGAGTCATTTAGAACCAGAGCACCAGACTGAGACCCAAACATCACTGAAGCAGCTCCACTACACCACCCCCCCTCAGTGAAGACCTGAACGCATTGTCTGATTCATACGATAAAGCCCCCCCCACACACATCAGAATCAATGTGGGGCGGGGCGTGTTTCTGCTCCTGTCAGGCCCTGATGGACACCTGCTGTAACAGAGATCATCTATGGAACAGATGCAGACTCGCCCCGGTGAATCTGAACGGTGACGACCGCAGACACTGCTAGAGCTTCTACCTGGGAGGTGGGACTCACCTGTCCAAGTGTGCACTCCACCGATCCCAGGAAGTCGGCCTCCTTCAGCCCGTTGTGGCCGCTGTTGATGTCGAACAGCTCGAAACGCAGGCGCTGCACCTCTTCAAAGTAAAAGTCCAGGGTGAAGACCTTGGAGTAGGTGGGGTTGACGCAGCTGCGGATGACTTCTGTCCGGTCCACCTGCAGGGCGCAGAGAGAACAGGAACCTTTGATGAGGAACGGAGGAGAAGAACAACCGCTCCTCTGCTGCAGGAGGACCACGGATCTCCATCTGGAGGCAGACGCCTCAGAAGTGAAGCAGAAACTGATCAGAAACGGAGGCAGAGGGATGAAGATGAGAGAAGATGAGGAGCGGCGGCCTCAGAGTCGGTCCAGCAGACAGATGGCGTTCAGGCGCTAATTAAAAACCTTCACGTTTGTCTGAAAGAAACCCAGCGAGGCCGGAGGGGGAGTCCAAAGGAAAGTCCTGCTTCTGTTTGTGAGGGGGGCGTCCGGCGCCGGACGGCGTGAAGGCGTCTGCGGGTTCAGTCAGGATCACAGAGGGATCCACACGAGCCGTGGGCTCGGTTTGATCAAGAGGACGGCGTGGAAGTTCAAACCAAGACTCCTCTGAGAGCTTCATGGATGAAGAGTCTGTCCATCGTCTTCTCAACATGAAAATTCCTCTTTTCAACTTAAAGAAGACAAATGTTTCTGAACATGCTGGAAGTGAGCCCAAGACGCTAACGTGGTAATACCTGCAAACAGAATTCTTTAGTACTGAAAGGTTAAAAATGACAGAAAAAGATCAAATAGAAACTGCAAATCCGACTTGATGGGAACGACAACAACCAGAGCAGTGAAGAAGAACCGGATCAATGAAAAGGTTCAAGCCAACGCATCCAATTAGAGCTACTCGCCCCAGATTATAGCTGGTACCGAAGGGGATTATTTTTGTGTCTGGAAAGGTCAAAGGTCAACAGAACTTCAGTAGTATTTGCAGACATCCTCCTGTGGTGTTTATAAAATGTCTTCAAGATCAAAAGTTTATTTTTTTGACTGGTGAAAATCGCCAAATTTGACACTTTGACACAAAAACGGCCACCTAAGCTTAGGTCCTGTGGCCATCCCATAATAATTTACACACCGACATGTGTTCTGGTTTGGTTAGTGGACTCTGAGACGTGTTTTTGACGGATTCTGCCGCTGTGATGTCCTCTCTTATTTGGGGAGGGGTCTCCTGCTGCTATGAGTGCGTCCGAAGCGTTTTTGATGGGGGGGGGGGCAATTTTCCCTCATTGGTGCAGAAAAAGAAGAATGATGAAAACGATCTGGTCCTTCTGTCCAGGTCTACCGCCGCCGCCGCCGCCGCCGCAGAACATCCACCACTGTAAAAACTGAACAGATAATTGAAGCAAATGAAAGCAGAAGGAGCTGCAGGGTTGATGCTATGATGCTGAAGGAAAATGAAACTTAAGGAGGAATAATTAGCAACAATAAATTAATAAATAAAGAAATGATCAAAGTTCACCATAAATAAAGTGAAAACAGCCCCATAACCAATAAGATATGTTTGTGTAAAATACCAGAGCCGGGTATCGAACCCGCAAGACTCTGCACCACTGTTGAAATAGATGAAACATTGTTTGAGTTAAGCTGCAGAAAATGGAGGAAGATACTAGAATAAAGAAAGAGAAACAGGAAAACTATGGTTGCTTAAATGATTAAGGTTTTTCGACCAGAAAAGACGCTGAAATGGGAAAACAGAAGGTGAAGTGAGCCGCTGCAGAAAGTTCTGCTGGGAGGAATCGAACGCTGACAGACAGCGAGGAACACTGGAGGAAGGAAGTCATTAACGCACGAGGACCCGACCAGCCTCCTTCCAGCCTGAAGCGCCGCTGGAGCCGCAGACGAACAAACTCACAGAAGTTCATTAAATCCAGAACCGAGTCGGAAAGAAAAGGAGGATTTCTGTAGAAGAGATTTTTGTGGCAGATTCTTCAGAAAAGACGGGAAGCTCAGCGTTTGTGACACTGCAGAACCCAAAAACATCCCATCATAGAAATGATCAATATTTTGTGTGGATAAAACACTTTACTCACTGATTTCAATGAGAAATGTTAGAAAAATTACAGCATTAATGACAAAGAAAACATAAAGGTGAAAAAATAGAAGTGAATGATGATAAACTGCCATTAAAATCACAGAAAAAGTCATTGTTGTTCACTTTCTTTGATGGTTCTGAGCTGAAATGCAGCAGGATGAGTGTTTTTCTTTGATGGAGGCGAGCTGAACACACATCTGAAGAAGACTTTTTAGGGGTTTGTCATTCTTTCAGAGAGGAGGAAGATGTTCTGCTGCTGTTTTCTCCCTTTGATCCTTGGTCTCCTGGGAAGCCTCCAGGTTCCTCTCAGCCGTAAACGGATCAGCTTTGCTCTGCGGTTTGTCTCGGTGAGCGGCAGAACCTGTTCTTCCCGGGTTTTACAGTCTCACCTGCCGCAGCTTCAGGTTTTAATGAGGAGAAACGACAGATTCCTGCAGCCGCTGCTGAAAGTCTGACAGCGATCACAGAGGAGGAGGCGGGAGGCGACCATCCAGCTGACAGGAGCAGAGGAGAACCCTGCACCTCCATCCTGTCAGCAGACAGGAAGTCTCACCGCAGTCATAAGCCTCTCAACTCTGGTGGACCGCCGCGGCGTTAACAAGCACCTTCCATCCTCTGACGTCCGTCATCTTCATTCCACAGTTCAGACAAAAGGAAGCTCATTAGGCTCCGCCCACATCCTCTTTTTTTTCTGTAGTTCAACTTATTCAAGTTATAAACAGACCAATCAGATGCATAAGTAAAAGTAGGTGGAGCCTGCTGGCCCCCCATCTGAATGTTTGATTGACAGATTGTCCTGAGCCAATTTCAGTGGAGGGGTGTGGACTTCCAACAAGCTCACTCCCGATTGGTGACAGTAGTTGCCATGGAAACGTAGCGACGTCGGTTTCGCAGAAAAATGGCGACTAAATTGACTTCATCTGGCTGGAGCTGAAGGTAAGGCATCTTCTGTAGGTGACGTCACACGCCCTCAGTCCAGGTCTGTATACAGTCAATGCGTACCATCTGTTTCCTGCTGCTAGGACGGTCTCCATGCAGGTTCCTTTCAGAGCGACAGGAGGTTCTCCCATCATCCAGAGCAGCAGATTGACACACTGGGCGTGGCCACACTGGTATACAGGTAATCATGGCTACCTGGGAGGAAGGGAGGTTAACCAGCTGGGTAATTGTTAGAGCGGGGTTTTCCTTTGGTTGACAGGTTAATTGGGAATTCCCATAAATGTGTCCTTGAAGAGCAAAGATGAGGACTGAAACAGATTTTCTAGAAGCTGTCAGTAAATGGACTTCAGCTGAAACGGTAAACCTGCTGGACCGAGGCAGCGTTGAGGAAAGGTCGTTGAGGAAAGGTCTTGAGGAAACGTTGTGGAGGAAACGCTGCTGGAGGAAAAGGCCTGAGGAAACCTCATTGAGGAAACGTCGTTGAGGAAAGGTCGTTGAGGAAAGGTCGTTGAGGAAACGTCATTAAGGAAACGTCGTTGAGGAAAGGGGTCGCTATGAACGCTGCTGAGGAAAGGTCATAGAGGAAAGGTTGTTGAGGAAAGGTTGTTGAGGAAAGGTTGTTGAGGAAAGGTTGTTGAGGAAAGGTTGTTGAGGAAAGGTTGTTGAGGAAACGTCATGAGGAAACGCGTAGAGGAAAGGCTCCTTGAGGAAAGGTCGTTGGAGGAAAGGTCGCTATGGGAAACGCCGCGAGGAAACGCCGCGAGGAAAGGTCGTTGAGGAAACGCTGCGAGGAAACGTTGTAGAGGAAAACGCTGCTGGAGGAAAGGTCATGAGGAAACGCTGCTTGAGGAAAGGTCATGGAGGAAAGGTTGTTGAGGAAAGGTTGTTGAGGGAAAGGTTGCTGAGGGAAAAGGTTGTTGAGGAAAGGTTGTTGGAGGAAAGGTTGTTGAGGAAAGGTCGCTGAGGAAACGCTTGAGGAAAAGGTCATGAGGAAAGGTCATGAAGAAACGCTGCTCAGGAAAGGTCGTTGAGGAAAGGCCGCGAGAAAGGCTGGCTGAGGAAAGGTCGTTGAGGAAAGGTCGTTGAGGAAAGGTCGTTGAGGAAAGGTCATTGAGGAAACGTTGTAGAGGAAACGTCGTTGAGGAAACGCTGTAGAGGAAACGTCGTTGAGGAAACGCTGCTGAGGAAACGCTGCTGAGAAAAGGTTTGAGGAAACGCGGTAGAGGAAAACGCTGTTGAGGAAAAACGCTAGAGAAAGGTCGTTGAGGAAACGTTGTAGAGGAAACGTCGCTGAGGAAACGTTGTAGAGGAAAGGTCGTTGAGGAAACGTCGTTGAGGAACGTTGTTGGAGAAAAGGTCGTTGAGGAAACGTTATAGAGGAAACGTCGTTGAGGAAAGGTCATTGAGGAAACGCTAGAGGAAACGCCGTTGAGGAAAGGCTCTGCTGAATCATCTGTAGATCAGAAACTAACACTGAGGAGTAGCAGATGCTTCCATCCACATCCTCCGGGCTTATTTTGGTTCTGTTGATGTTTCACCGTTTCTTCTCACGATAATTATGAAGCAGAAGTCTGGAAGTGAGGGAGGGAAGCCTGGCGAGCGTCACAAGTGGCGTGGTGGGCTGCGGAAGTGAAGTGTGAAGACTTAATGAATCTGGAAATGTTCTCATCAAAAGGGAAATATTTTTGTTCCTTTTATTTGAGAGTTCTTATGCCTCCTGCCAGGCCGAAATGGCTGCCCTCATCCTTCCAGGAGGAGCTTTGGAGGAGGCCTGTCTGGATTTCTGCTGCAAAAGGTTTGATGCTTCAGCTGCTTCGTCCAAAGACTGAAGCCGGACGCTCCTGTAGGTCACATGGGGCCAAACCCCCACTTCTCCAGATGTTCTGCAGGCTAAACCCGACCGTCCGGGAGGTTGACCGGGAGGTAAGGCGGGGGGCGGAAAGTGGGGCAGGATGGAGGACAAACAGAGCAGGCGGCGGGGGGAGGACACCAGGCAACAAGCACATCGCCTGCATCTCCCAGGGCTGAAAATATAAAGTGGGTCAGCGGGAACCGAGCCTGCCGGGGACCCGCAGTGGAACCGGCTGAGGCAGGAGAAGATTTCCTCCAGCTCCCAGAACACAAATGCAGGATGTTCTCCTGCAGGAGAAACGTTTGCTCCTCGTCTGAGGAGGCGTCAGCTCCTCCCCTGAGGCTCATTTAAACGCTTCTGTTCTGAATCTAGACAAACATTTCTCACCAACTCCCCTCTTAAAAAAACCTTTTTGGGTTTAGTTTCTACAGAAAATTATCAACAAAAAATGAGACAAACCAAAATGTAAATAAATCACTAAAAGATTTTTTTAAAGAAGAACGAATCGGCTAAAAGTAGATTTCACAGAATTATCACATAAAATTGGCTTCAATCTTTCTATGATTCTGATTTCTTCCGATTTGGAACAGAAGTGACTCTGGATCTTTTTGGCTCTGGATCTTAACTGGATCTTGGTTCTGGATCTTGGTTCTGGGTCTTTTAAGTTCCTGGGATCTTTTGCTCTCTATTTCAGATCTGACTGAACAGACTTTTTCTGACTTCTTCACCCAAACAGCATCAAGGTTTATGTCTTCATCTAAATTTGTTCTAGCTGTCCTCACAGGTGGAGCGGCGCCGTCTGCAGGTGAAAAGCGGTCAAACCTGCACGCACACAACACGTATACAACACGTATACAACACGATACAACACCGTAAGGGTTAATAAGGGGGAAGCTGGTGAGACGCAGGCATTAGTGCTGTTCACGTGATACGTGATACAGTAACGGGTGTCTTTTGGACATGTGCATGTCACGTGCACACACGTGCGTGCTGCAGTGTGCTGCAGAACTCACACCTGCCAACCACTAGAGTGTGGCGTGAGGAGCATTCATATTCATTCATCTTCTTAACTGCTTATTCCCTTTCGGGGTCACAGGGTTGCCGAGCCTATCCCTGCCACTTGGGCGTAGGGCAGGGGACTGGTCGCCAGTCTGTCACAGGGTGGAATATCCTCAACCACACACCCATTCACTCTCACACTCAATTTAGAGTTGCCAATCAACCTATTTAGCATGTTTTTGGACGGTGGGAGGAAGCCGGAGAAACTCCACTGCATCGGGAGAACATGCTAACTCCACACAGAAAGGTCCCCATTGATGTTGTGTTTTTCATGTCCCCCAGCCGGACTTGAACCGGGGCCTTCTTGTTGTGAGGCAAGAGCGCTAACCATCAGCGTGGTTCACCTCTCAGTAGCTTTTATGAACATCGGGCACACACTGAACGCTCCACTTGGCGCGGCTTCCTTTGAGGCTACTTACTGAGCCTGAAGGAACTGAAAGACACACTGAAGATGCAGGCGCTTCACGACCTCCACGGACCGGACAACCCAAAAACCCTCAGAACCGGACGGGTCAACCCCCCTGTACGGTACAAAAAAGACCCTGAAGATGATGATCTGATGATTTCAGGTTTTCTGGTGTTCCAAACACTGAAGCTGCCTTAGACTTTTATCTTCCATGTTTGACTCTTTAAACATTTCATTTAATAAGCAGAAACAAAAGTCCAGCTGAGATTTCTGAAGCTTAAATCTTAGTTTCTGTCTCATCAACAGAAGGGGGGCTGCTCTCAGGGGACCCTGCCCTGACGGAACCATCAGACCCACTAACATGATTCATAATCCAGCTGTGGGGATAGGACCGGTTCTGTGGGGTATGACTGTAGTCATCCAGGTTCTGTCACCACGAGGTTAGGTTCTAGTGCCTATGCAGGTCCAGTGTTACCAGAATGCTCTTCTGCTCATCAGCCCAGTTAGTTGGGTCGGTTTTGGAGTTACCAACCTATTCCACTAGTGGTCCAAATGAAAGCTCCTTTCTGACACTGCAGAACCTCAAAAACAAGAACCCAGAGCCACAAAACCGCAGAGATGCTGCTGAGGTCGAGGACGCTATATTGGATCACATCTGGTTCTGCCTGTCTGCCAGGCCTTGAGGCTGTCAGAACATGAGGAACCTGAGTTCTCAGCTGTTGGCGGCTCTTTCAGAGACCGGTGGAAGAACCGACTCCGGTGCCTCACACGCTGGTTCTTGTAGTGCAAACACAGAGAATCTGGTTCCGACAGGATTCCAGTCATGTTCAATCAGCAAAGACGACAGAAACGCAGCGGCCCGACCCGACTCCAGCTCATCCAGCGCCAAAGCAGACATGAATTATTCAGCGGTGAGCCGAATATTCCTGAAGTGTTTCTTGATCTGCATGAATTTAGACTGAAGTGCTGCAGAAGCCCCCGGGGGGGGTCCCACAGAGCTTCAGTCAGAAGAATGAGCGGGAACATGACATGACCCGCTACAGTTCTCATGAATCATGTATGTTCTCCACTGACATGCGGGGTCTGCGTCTGCAGAGCCGTCTGCACAGCGCAGCCGTGACCCACATAATAAATGCGGGGAGGGGGGGGCAAGCATCCCTGATACGATCATTATTAAACAGAAGCAAACCCCTGCAGCCCCCCCCCCCCCACACACACACACACACACACACTAATAACCAAAACTCGGTTCCCTCCTTCATCATCTGCCGCCTCAGTAATGAAGCTGAGCGGCGTCCAAGAATGACGCCCCAGATGGTTAACAGGGAGGCTGAGCGGCTTCAGAGGGGGGGTCTCTTTAATTAGAGCTGCCAAAGAGGTGGACAGCCCATAACTGCTGTCTGCCAAACGCACACCTGAGACCCCCCGCCGCCCCTCAGCCCCCTCCTCAAGACATTATGCATCAATGAAAAATTCACAACCCGAATTCAGAGCAGAAAACAGGAAATTCACTCAGGAGTGAAAGTCTCAGGTAATGGGAATGTCTGTGTCCACACGATAGATATCAGCATGACGTTAGCATGATGTTAGCATGATGTTAGTGTAATGTCTGCATGATGTCTGCACGATGTTAGCGTGATGTTAGTGTAATGTCAGTGTAATGTCAGCATGACGTTAGCGTGATGTTAGCGTGATGCCTGCATGATGTCTGCACGATGTTAGCGTGATGTTAGCATGATGTTAGCGTGATGTCAGCCTGACGTTAGCTGAGTGAGCGTGATTTCTGCATGGCATCAGCATGATTTTAGCCTGATGTTAGCATAATGTCAACGTGATGTTAGTGTAATGTCAGCTTGACGTTAGCGTGACGTTAGCGTGATGTCTGCATGACGTCAGCATGATTTTAGCGTGATGTTAGCGTGATGTTAGCATGGCGTCAGCATGATTTTAGCGTGATGTCAGCCTGATGTTAGCATAATGTCAACGTGATGTTAGCGTAATGTCAGCTTGACGTTAGCGTGATGTTAGCGTGATGTCAGCGTGACGTCTATTTTTGTTAAGGTGTAACATGTTACAAACAAGTTTTAGAATTTCACTGAAGCTAAACAAAGTTGAACCCTTTAACACTGGAGATGTCACTGGTGACTGCAAATAACACGCTCTTTTCCCCATCCCCTCTATCTCCCCCATTTTAACCCTCACCCCCATTTCTAACATCCCTCTCTCTCTGTCTTTTTTTTTTTCCGTCCGGTCCAATATGGATTGAATAAATATGATTATGATAAATAAAGCTTAGCCTCAAATACAGATATAAATATACAATATATACAAATATACACCCCTATTGTAACAGTAAAATCCCTCCACCAGAGAGGCCTTCAGCTCTGATCTGTCTGCTTAGCAGTTGGACAAGTTAAAAAACAAACAAATAAATAAATAAATAAATAACACACTCTCTGAATTACAGTTTACACATTTAATGGATGCTGACACGGAGAAAAGGATGCAGTGCTAGATCTCTGGTGTTAAAGGATTAAACATCAAAATCTGATTCTACTGTTTGCCGAACAGTTCCTGCGATGTGGAGCCGGAACCCCACTGGTTCCTGCCGTTTCCATGGCAACGCGTTTGAACATGTAGAAGCGGTCTCAGCTGCTTTCTGTACGTTGTTTAGTTGGTGATGGAGTCTGAGCTGTAGAAGCTGACTGAACTGGTGTTGGACCGAACCGAACCTCGACCAAAATAAAAAAAACGCTCTGATGGCTTCTTCTGTGGGAAGCCATGAGGCTCTCTAAGCTGCAGCGCCCCTTGAGGCCTGGAGGTAACATCTGGAACTTCCACAGAAAGAGTCGGAGGTCGGCAGCATCTGTGGGGACCCCCCCCCCCTTCTCCAGATGGACCTGAACCTCCAAGTTTGAGACGGACTCACCACCATCCTGACCAGCAGCGGCAGCAATAATGTGACAGGACCTCCAACAGGATCAACACT
Source organism: Oryzias sinensis (assembly GCA_037389245.1). Classification (NCBI taxonomy): domain Eukaryota; kingdom Metazoa; phylum Chordata; class Actinopteri; order Beloniformes; family Adrianichthyidae; genus Oryzias; species Oryzias sinensis. The sequence continues at coordinate 2,516,899 of CM074491.1, forward strand.
ATCACCTGAAGCTAAGAAGACCCCAGAACAACCCTGACAGAGACCCCAAGAATAAATCCTGACCCACCTCCATCCACTGACCGTGGGACTGCATGTTCAGGACGATGCAGGGGTCGGGTTTGGACAGAGCGTCCCGGTCTGAGATCCCCTTGCAGGTGAGTCGCAGCTCCACTTTGGTGAGACACGGACTGCTGAACAAGCCCAGAGAGTTGGCTGCCGACTCGTAGATGTCACTCATGGTGGTGGCGGGACAGGAAGTCTGCAGAGGGGAGGAGTTTTGGAGGAAAATACCAGCAGGTTTTAATACATCAAATGTTGGACATTTGATGTACAAATGTGAAAAGAACAAACCCAATAAACCACAGAAGTATTGAAGACACTGATTGTGATTTCAAATGAGGGGAATTGTGCATTTTGAACAGAGGATTTTCCTTCTCTGCAGTTTTTCTGTGTCCTCTGACTGAAATATTAAACTGGAGTACATGACAGCAGTGCATGTGCATGTGCACGTGCCCCCACACAGGTTACGTTGTTCTTCCTCACAGTCTTTATTAAAGGAGCTGGGAGTGTGAATTCCCATATTGAGCAGAAGCAATAAACCCAGTCCTGTCCCTGAAGAAAAGCCCTGAAAACGTCTGCATTTGAGGCGGGTCTCTGAGGACCCAGACAGCGGAGGGAAAATGTCACCAGCATTCAGGGGGGAGTCTCCAAACATCTCTCTCTGCTCTGGTGACCTCGATCTTCCGTCTCTGGAAGTTGAAGGAATGTGGGAACAAATCTCCCAGGAGTCTGGAGCGGGTTTTTATTTTGTTTCCAGCTTTTGGAAGCATCTCCCAGGTGTCCTCGCACAGATCCTGCCCACCGCTCCAGAGTCCGCTTGGGTTGTCCGCTGTAATCCACGTGTTCTGCGCTCTGGTGAACCGTACCAAGGTCATCTTGCAGAGGTACGGATCTACGTGAAGCAGACAGATTCTCCGAAGCAGTGACATCACACACCTATGCCGTAAACAACATCCATGTATAGAATATCTTTGTTTCTGTAGCACTTTTCCCAGAGCGAGTCAAAAATTGCTTTACAAAGAGCATAAAATCATATCAAAACATCAAAAAGTAATAAAATACAATAATAATAATAGTAAACAGTAAAGCGTGGTAAAACTAGGACTAAATCAACTAAAAGCTCTCCTAAATAAAAACGTCTTGATCTGAGATTTCAAACACTCAACGGAGTCAATCTGACGCAACGACAATGGGAGGGAGTTCCAAAGACGAGGAGCAACAGCTTGAAATGACAGATCTCCTCTGGTCTTAAAGCGTATATGATAAAATATGACCTTTGGCACACTAAAGAATGATTTTTTAAAATTAATTGTTGGTTATTTTCATGAGTCCTCTTCCAACCTGAAAGTAAGACAACGTCGAGAAGTAAGACGGCGCTCACACTCACATCAGGACCGTTGTGGAAGATGGTGGTGATCTCCTGCGGTTCGCTTACAAACTGCCTGCTGTAAGTTGGAACCAACAACTGTATCAGAGAACTGGACTGAGCGAGGGTGACGTCACCCACAGAAAATGGTTCATTCCGGCTACAACCGTCCGAATCAGTCTGAGTCAACATTTCTACGGCAACCGCTCTCTTCAATAAGGAGTGAGCTTGTTGGAAGGCCACACCCCTCCCACCTGAAAGGGGACGAAACACAATCTGTCATTTTGCATGTGGGACATGGGGGCCAGCAGGCTCCACCCACTTTTATTGATCCATCTGATTGGTCCGTTTATAACTTGAATAACCTGAACTACAGAAATAATATCAAGAGAGAAAAAGGTTTTAATAAAAGGTATCAGATCCAGAACGGTTCTTCTGACCAATAGAATGACTGACAGCTGTTTATTTCTCTACGGACGTCTGTGGGATTTTAGTTTTTGGAACCGCTCAGTCCAGTTCAATTCAATTCAATTTTATTTGTAGCCCAAAATCACAACAACAGTCGTCTCGATTGGCTTCAAAGTAAAACATGAACTCAAAAGGATCATGAATACAAAGAGTTCAATAGGAAAATACTAAAATGAACTAACAAACTGACTAAGCTATACTGGCATCCCTGCCCTTAGACCCCCCTTCTCTGTGAGGAAAAACTCCCAAAAAACAGGATTCTGGAAAAAACGAAGAAACCTCAGGGGTGTCCACATGAAGGAGGGATCCTCCCCCAGGACGGACAGGCGATGTACCAGAACTCTTAGAGAAGAATTAACTTATCTAAATCTACAACTACATATATAAAGTCCAGCAGATGAGCTTCATCCAGCCGTGGTTGGGGGGACAGTCAGGGGAGCGAGTCGAGCCGGAGACAGGAACCACAGCCAGGTGAAGGAGCAGAGACGAGGTACTCGGTCAGGAACAGAGCAGAGACGAGCCAGAGATGAGCCGGAGACAGGTGTAGGAGCAAAGGCGAGGTACACAGTCAGGAACAGGAGTTCTAAAGCACAGTCAATGGTGGGTACTGAGAAAGCTTTCCCGCTCTTGAGGTTAAATCAAAAGTCAGCTGTAATGTGACGTTGTATGCAATAAAAAAACTGTAATTCCAACCGATTCTGAAGCTGAGAAAAGCAGAGAAGCTGCTTTTGAAATGAATTTATGGCTATTATACCATGGTTCGGGTGAATACTCGATTCTGATTGGCTGCTGGGTTTACATTAAAAAGTGATAAACCACAGGATAACCGCACGGTAAAGTAGTCCCGGTCAGCTAGCTTAAATGTTTCGTATCACTGCGCTGGCTTCTTTAAAACAACCTTCTGCTTCATCATCTGCACAAAAATAAGCGGTAAGAGATGAACTTTTTCTCTGAACTGATGCTTTATTCAACACATCAGAAAGATCAGCAATTCAGCATATATGCAGTATATCGCTTTATATCACTGAATCTTGACTGCAGCGGTGGTGCGGCGCAACCCGGACTATTTGATGGCACCACGTAACAAATATTCAAATTGGAAAAAAAACAGAATTAAGGACTAAAAACTGGTTAATATTAATTTCTTCTGTAAGTGACCATGGTATAAGCGGGTTAATGGCCTTCAAAGTGTGCATTATCAATTTTGACGCTCTCCGCTTCGCGTCGGATGGTTCAGGCTTCCACGGCGTGCGTTAAAAAGTGATAATGCAGACTTCGTTGGCCATTAACCCTCACTTAATGAATCTGCAGTGAGTTACGTTAATTACCTCAGAGATCCAGTCGTCTTACATCGGGGTTGGACAAGCCCATCGAGACGACTGTTGTTGTGAATTTGGGCTATACAAATAAAATTGAATTGAATTGACAATGAGCTGTTAACATAACTCATATTTAGTTTAAAAACATCATTCTTTAGTGTGCCAAAGGTAATATCCCATCATATACATGGACACAGTTTACTATAAAGGCTTAAGAAGAGCATGGTAAAGGCCCTTTCATTTTTTTAAATAACATTTCAAAGGATTCATTAGGAAATCACTTCTTTACTTTTATTAGGAAGGTGAAATTAAAGAAAGCCGTAAAAAAAGTTTTTCATTTATTTATCACAAATGAACCACATTAAAACCAAGAAAGAATTACGCATAAACCACGCTAAGAACATGTATGTAGAACATGAACCGTGCATCATTATTGCACTGATTCGTGGGTCAATTACATCATTTTATGTGACATGTGCGCCGTATACGTGACATAAAAGTTATACATTGGTGGTTCATGTGTGAAAAGTACATTAGACATACATGGAACAGTCGTGGAGAGACACAAATATCTCGAAAACAATTGCATAAGATTTACATTATAATTGTGTATAAACTACGTAAAATACACGTAAATGACCTCATTCTCAACCGACTTAAAATTCTGAACAGCTCAAGACCGAATTCACGTAAAGATCGGCCGAAACCCTCGACGGACATCTGAGCGACATCAACGAATGACAAACACAAGAAACGGATGACAATGACGGATATCACGCATAAATCATGAAAGGCCGACATTTCATACGTGGAAAATGCATTAAATGTACGTATCGGCTGTGTGACACGGCCTTAAGGGGCAGAAGAACCACAGGTCTGTAGGGACAGTGTCTCCTGGTCTGTTCTTCAGGACGGACGGGTCCGCCTGGAACCAGAGACCAGGACTTCAGAGCCGAGGCTGTGATCGGGTCAAACCGGGTTCTGAGCGGGTCCAAACATCATCCTGTTTAACTGATACTCCTTCTGCACAGCGTCAGAGCTACAGCAGCAGGTGACCTCCTGAACGACCCGAAGACCAGACCTCTCCACTGTGTTCCTCCAGGGGGGGCGATGGCCAAAAAGAGGCGGAGCTCAACAAGTGAGCCTGGTTCTGTCCAGACTGGTCTGCTCAGCGGCACCAGCCTCTTATTTTTAAAGGTTTGTCTGAAAAAGGTGTTCATGGATGAACTTCCAATCATGGGCGATGTGTGCTGGTATCCATGACGATGTGCAGATCTAGAGCCGTCTGCAGGATCCAGTTTCACAGGAAGCAGCAGCAGATGTTCAGATAAGAAAAACCAACAGAGAATCGGTTCTGATGGGAAATTATTACAGAAAAAACTACTTTGACTTTTTTAAAAGGTACTTATTAACTTTAAATGTTTTTTGTCAATAAAATCATAAAGGAAACACGTGTCGGTGCCCAAAACAAACTTTTGTTTGTTTGAGCAAACAGAAGTCTTTCTTTCCATCATCTGTGTGTTTACATTTCATCTACTGAATTGTATTTCTGCATGAAACTCAAAAACGTCTGTTTGCTCCTTGTTGGTGGGCGGAGTCTCTGCCTCAGTTTGGAGCTCTCCAGTGATTGGACACGCCTCCTTTGACAGATGTAGTAATTAAGGGCACCAAACTCACAAAATAGGTTTGTAGTTTATTATTGAAGGTTCTGGTTTGAATCTCTGCCCATCCATCTTCTAAACTAAAATCCCTTCATGGTTGCTGGAGCCTATCCCTGCTACAGTTAGGCGAAGGCGGGGTTTTCCCAGACAGGTCACCAGTCCATCGCCAGGCTTGATGTGAATTCCCTCCGTCTGTCACTCCTAAACCGAGCTGAACCCTTCAGGGTTCAGAACCTCTGGGGAACCAGGCGGCGGTCCGACTTCCTCCAGGTGAGGCGGCAGCATCTCCCACTTCTGAGGCCGTTTGCCCCCGTCTGCTCCTCTGTTGTGTCTTCGTCGCCGTCAAAGGCGTCTTCCTCAGCCGCTCTAATCAGCAACCATCTCGGTTATGAGCCGCTCTGGAATTCAGACTCTGCAGCACTTCAGCAAAAATGAAATTATGAGCAGAGTGCATTAGAGTCATCTGTGAGCAGACGTAATGAGGTTATGAAATCAGAGATCATTCCTCGCCTTTCCTGTTCTGACAGGAGACAATCCAGAAGAAAGGAGCTTCATTCCAGCAGGAGCGTCCATCTTTGAGGATTCGCCTGCAGCGCCGCTGGTTTCCTTTTCTTGAAGAAGAACCTCCCAAAATGTTCCTCAACCTTCCAGAATGTTTCCCCACATTTCTGACGGCGCTCCTTCTGAACGGTGGGGACCTCCTCCAGTCTCCTCAGCCGTCTCTGAAAACGTCTTGGTGTTTCTGTCCAAACATCCTCCAAACTGCTCTCCCGTTTCAAGAGCATCCCAGAGCATGAGGAAGGCTGAATGTTGGGATGTTCCTGGAGCTTGTTGTCTGCTCACACCTCCTGCTCCTCAGCTTGGATCGGAACCGACCTCCTCGTCCAAAACGGAGCTTCGTTTGCTCCTCTGGGCTTTAGCTTCAGACTGTAGAGGACAGATGAGGATTGAAGGAGGAGCAGCTCCTCCGGTCATGTGAAGATCAAAACCTCCGCCTTCTGTTACCGAGCTGGAGGCGGAATACCAGGAAGCAGTGAATGCTGCAGTTCCTCCAACGACCACTAGAGGCTGGCGGCAGACCAAACCTGCTGTTTTCTGCAGTACTGGACCCGCTCACAGAAAATGTCGCTTTAGAATATTTTCTACATTCGTTAAAACTTTTGCCGTTTTGGGGATTCTTCAAATGTTTTCCACACTTCCAGAATGCCTGAAAAATGTCCAAAACATTTCCAAGTCTGTTCATTTAGTTCCTGATGGTTTTTTATTCCTGTTTTCCCAAAGGCGGGACCCATGTTTTCCTGAAATCTGAAGACATGTTCATAGTATTCTTCAAAAACTGCTCTTAATCTGAAAGCATCTGTTTTCCGCCTGGTTTAAACGGTTGGAGTTTGGTTCTTTTGTTCCTTTTTTAGGGTTTTAGAGATTTTCAGGACCAAACTCGCATTTCTGCTGCCGATGCTCAGAAACCCTCCAGAACAAAACCAGAACGTCAGGAAGTCCGTCAGCATTTCCCTGAAGCCTAAAGTCAGAGGATCTGCATTGCTGAACCTTTTCCTGATTTGAAGAACATTTTCTCAGTTTTCTTAAAGATCTTCCAAAGATGTTCCCACTTTGATGAAACACCACAAAGATATTCCCAGCATCACTGCTCCCCATTTTCAAAGTAAAAGCCCCAAAATGTTCTGGAACCTCCGTAAATCTGTCAGCTCTGCGATCGTCTGGAAGCTTTGACCGACTCCCCGAACCTTCATGAGGCTTCATGAGGCTTCATGAGGCTTCAGTTCAGTCCTCGCTGCTTCAGCTGAACAGTTTTCTTTACTTTCAAGAGCAAACAGAGGATTTTCCTTTAGAAGGAATTTGTTTTTTTCTGCATGAATTTATGGAAAAGATTTACTGTTCAATAGAGAAATGAACAGAAAAACCTCCACGTTCTTTCACTTTGTGCAAATATTCCTTCAGTTCACAGAAAAACATCTCATTTCTTTTTGTTCCTCAGCCTTTTAGTCACGTTTTCTTATTTCCTCAAATGTTTTTTTTTCCTTCTGAAACATCTTTGTCTTTCTCCTGAAGTTCCTTTACTTTTTTAACATCTGATGAACTTAATTTATGCTTGAAATGTTTTCATAAAAACGTTTTGAAGAATAATTTTGCTGTTCCACATAAATTGTGCTCCGTGTGTCTCAACGAGTTCGTGTTTAGTTGGAGGTTTTCTCTGAACATCCGATCGTTTTCCTTCAAAGTAGGATCAGGATTTCATTGCTGGATTCATGCAGAGTTCTAGAAAAAGCTCTGAAGACGAAACATTCACTCATGGAAATACGACAACATTCCCCAAAAGAAAAACGACAAAATTTCACATTTTTAAATACTTTTTCCCCCCAAATGTTCCAGAATTTCCTAAATGAGATTCGTTCAGGATAAATCCTTTCTGCTGTTGTGAAGTTTTTCTGCCTCCATCATGTTCCTCCCTGTTTGGTTGATCATTTTTCCCATCAACAGGAGCTGAAGCCCCATTGATAGAAGCAGAAGATGCTTCATGCAGCATCCGTCCAGGACCTGGAGACGGTCGTAGCGCCGCTCTCCTCCAGCTGCTGCCTCCAGCTGCTGCCTCAGCAGATGCTGCAGGAAAACTCAGCTGGAGTGAAAAGCGTCTCGGTTGTCATCAGAGATCTGGTCCGGTTCCGGAAGGAGACGCAGAAGCTTCAGCTCTGAGGTGTGAGAAGCTGTCGGGTCTTCAGAGACTCACTCAGGGCTCCTGTCTGACAGGAGGAGGAGGAGGAAAACAGACACTTTACCTTTTCAGAAGAAGATTCGGCTCCAGAGGAAGAAAAGGTCCCAAAAGTTTCCCGCTTCAGCTCGCGCGTGCTGAGGTGAGGTCCGCTCCGCGCAGCTTCATCCTCCTCCTCCTCCTCCTGCGGCTGCTCCACAGCATCTCCAGGTCCGGGCTGCCTCCCCGCGCTTTATAGAGGGGATCCTCTCACGGAGGGGGGAGACGGCGGTTCATAGTGGGCGGCAGCGCCCCCTGCATGCGCGCGCAGGTAATTGCAGCCTTCATGGAGCCAAAGAAATAAACTGATTTCCTCCAGGAATCCTGATTGTTTTGTGCCCATAATCAGACTACAAGGTTTTTTTTAAAGTCCCATATCACTGCCCCTCAGGTAACATCACCATGGCAACCACTCACCAATATGTCTGTGAAATTAATTGATGGATTGTTTAATTTATTTGCTGAACCAATGATTCTCCGAGTCTGCTGCAGGAGACTGAATGGAAAAGAAGACTGCAGATGAACACTGACCAACCCAAAGGGTTTAGATCTCACAGCTGAGATGACCATCATACCTTCATAGGATGATGCTGGTCTGAATCCCGCTTGCTCCTTTGCTCTGAAAGTTAGTGTTCTGTCATCGATCCGTCTAATGAAGCTTCGCCTCGAGGTTGTCTCCATTTCCACCACCTCCATCCCTACAGTTTTCACCATGACTGTTCACTCTCTTTTCCTTTGGAAGAGCCAGAGATTCAGGAGAAATGAAATGAAATGAAATGAAATGTAATTTAATTTAATTTAATTTAATCAGATAAATACCCTTTGACATCAGGATCTCTTTTTCAAATCTCATCTGGCCGTGACATCAGCGGGTCATGAAATCAAAAAGGGTCATAAAACAGAGATGAGGTCAATAAACAATAAAGGACAAAAAAACGTTTTGAAAAAAGTCTCATGTAAAAACCCTATTTTGTTTTTTTCAGAGGAAAAAGAATATTTCTTTAAAAAAATGTAAAGGACGAAATTATTGAATGGATGGATAACTATACGCTCTTATTGTGAAGTTTTTTGTCTTGCTTTTATTTGTTGTACTTTTGTTTTAGTAAAAGTGCAGATATTTCTACTCTAAGAAAGTAATTGTTTTATTTACCGATTACCAAAATTCACAGAAAAATAGTTTGGTGATAAAAGTTGCTTTCAAACAAATTAAAATATAGTCTTATGACATTTAATTTGAAGGCAACAGGAAGTGCCTTGCTTACGTCACGTGCAGTAATAAAGCTCGTTGAACGCGGAAGTTGGGCTGAAACCGACAAGAGACAAAGCGGAAGTTCAGAGTCAAACCCTCGGTTTAAACGTCGCCCTTCTCAGTGGAACTGACGGAAACGGTGAGGTAAATAGTTTATTTGATGTTTCGCTCCAGTTCATCCCAACATTTATCATAAATAATCTGTTTGTCTGCGGAGTCTTTAAACTGTGCGCGTGAACAGTCGCCGGAGCCGCGTGCGAAACTGTTGTGTTGTTTTGTTTAAAAGTTTATTTTTCTTAAAGTTTGCACTTTTGTAGTCTTATTTAAGTCACACAATCCTCTATTTATTCTGTTTTATTCGAACTAAAGGATTTTTTTAAACTTCGCAGTTTCCACTTAAAGTGGGCGGAGCGTCGAAAACCACCGGAGAGTTTGGGATTTACCCAAACAAACCTAAGAGACTTAATGGATATGATCCTCATATGCTTTAAACAGAGAGGATTCATCTTTGAGTTTTTCACTTTTGGTGAATATTTGTCAGACTGAATAGTTTAATGGAGATTAAAATGATTTGAAGACGTTTCTTCATCCAGGAGGATCATGGTCCCACAGCAGGACAGGTCTGCATCTGTCCCTGAACGCTGGGTCCAGATGACCCTAACATCTTCTCCTTAAAACAGCGGGTCCAGATGACCCTAACGGCTTCTCCTTCAAAACAGCGGGTCCAGGTGACCCGTCTGCTTCTAAAGTTTACATTTAGTTACGTTGTTGTGTTTATTCCTAGATCAGGTGTTGAACATTGAAATGATCAAAACACTGAGGATGTCAACGTCAGCTTTATTGTCAAATGTACTGCATCCATAAAGACATACAGCACAGATGAAATTGCTTTCCTCTCACCCCACAGTGCAAGCAGCATATAAAATAAATAAATAAACGACTTAAACAAATAGATAAAAAGACAGCAACAATAAGAAGAATTACAGTAGTAAACAGTGCAGAGAGCAATGAGATGGGATGGTCAACGCCGTCGTCTGAAAACTGACCTATAGAACGATGAGCAGCTTTCATTGGGCGACGTTTGTCTTCAGGTGGGAAGTTTAGGGAAATGCCTGTTTGTTTACAGACAGGTGAGGGCGGGGCCTCCCTCAGAACAGGTGAGCTGAGGATCACGTTTGAATCTTTGATGGCGTTGGAAACTTGTCACATGTTCTTTGTAAGCTTTGGTGAAATAGTTTCAGTAATACAAATACTGAAGTGTTTTACGTCCCACTCATTCATGCTTTTAGAGGATGTAGTATGTGTGGAGTCAGAGAACCTGATGCTGAAGGGTTCTGGTCTGGATCTGGATGTTCCTCGTGGTTCAGAACCCCCAAGTTCTCATGCAGGAGCAGAAAAACAGACTCTGGTTGAGCTCAGACACTTTAAACCTGAGCAGAGTTTGTCTTGAACCTTTTGTCTCGTAGTTCTGCCTTTTATTTGGTGAAGAAAGAGAAGAGGGAGCTCCTGCAGTGAAACACGGCGGTGGGAGTGTCACAGTCAGACACACGGGGTTCAGGCCGGGTTCTGCTGTTCCTCATTGGGTCCAGGCCGGGTTCTGCTGTTCCTCATTGGGTCCAGGCTGGGTTCTACTCGTTTTTCACTTGTTCCCAGCAGAAGTGCCGTCCTTCCCTGAAATCCAAACGTACCTTTAAGATGCTGGAGTGATCCTGAAGCTCCTCCCCTTTCTCTGCAGCGCAGCCATGACGGAAGTCTACGCCCCCACCACGGTTTCCAACCCCAAGTCCTCCTGGTTCCTGGTTCCTTCTAAATTCCTGGATAAGGTCCAGTTTGGCCTTAAAGCAGCTGAAGTGGTGAGTTTGTCCTGTGTGCATGTGCGTGTGCACGTGGGTGTGTGAGGAGGCTTCCTGGTCGGGATGGATGTGAGGCTGTTGAACTCTGACCTTCAGAAGTCGCTCTGACTGAGCGGTTCTGATGGTTCTGGAGCGGTTCGGTTCTACGTTTGTTCTTCTGGACTCTGAGGCTCCGATTCTTTGTAAACTTATTTTTTCAAACATGAAACGTTTTTTCTGGATTTACTAGAAAAACTATTACATTTGCAAAAAGTTCAAAGATTGGGAAGTTTTGCTTTAAATTGCTGTGGCTGCTGGGGGGTACCGGGAGAGTGGGGGTGTCCGGTGTGGAGAAAAGCAAAAAGTGTTTTCTGACTACAAATTATTCAGCCTCTTAGCTTCAGGAGTCAGAACAGAAGTTTGAGGGTGTTTCTTTGCGACAGGTCATTTCTGACAGGGCGTGCCGTACGTGCACACACATCCAAACACACCAGAACTCCTTAGTCTTTGTCCTTATTTCTGTCTTTGTGAAGCCCCAAAGTGCTTTGCCCAAGGACACCTCAGCACATGGATAGACGAGAATCAAACCTGCGACCTGTCTGAGGTCAGCCGCTCCACCTCCAGAAATACTGTTTATGTACTAATAACTCAGAATCTGCACAGTAAGATGTGTATTCGTAGTATTTTGTAGTAATACGTCGTCAGAGCTGGACGATCGCTTTCCTGCTCTGCTGGGGGGGCGTGGCGTGTTTAACCACGACTGAGCGACCGGCGAGAAGAGCGTGCTGCTGGACACGACTGTCTGAGCGGGCTCGGACCCGTCAGGCGGGAACCGTGGACGCGGCAGCAGGACGCCGTGGTTAAACACTGACGTGTGTTTCAGAGGACGTTCCGCATGTCAATCAAGGGAGGTTTTTCACGCCGACGGAGGTGATTGGCTGATGGATTTACGTTTGATGTTTGCTCTCTGTGGTGGACGCCGTCCTGTCCGTCACTCGCGATCCACCGGCCGTAACGAGCCCCCCCCCTCCAACGGCCGTGTGTCGGTTCTAAGGCCGCCTGCGTACCCCATGGGAAGCGCTCTGCAGAGAACTGAAAGTGTTGCGAGATGGCCTGCCATCCGCATAAATGTTTGTTACTGCAAGTGTGTGCATGAGAGGTGTTGAAACCTCATCTGGTTCCTACATTTCACAAAAATGAGGATGTGGGGGGGTCATGGTCCCACATGCGGGGAGTGAAGTTCTGATTACATCATTCTTTTCATCCATGGGGGGGCACAGACTGATGGGGGTGACGGTCTGTGACACACACATGCACACACACATGCACACACACATGCACACTAAGAGGTGGCTCTTCTTCATAGCACCCCCTTCCCCTGAGTGTGCATTTTTATAGAGCATCTGGGAGCAGATGATACCAGAACTGCACGACCCCCCACCCCTGTGTCCTACAGCCCCCGCCTTCTGCAGCTCTTTCACAACAACGACCTTCTTCAGTCCTCCTCACTCTCCTCCTCCTCCTCCTCCTGAAGCTCAGCACTTTCATCCAGAGGAACAACTCTCATCATCCTGACTGAAGACTTTGTCTGATCTGATTGGACGACTGGCGCCCCCTGCTGGTCGTTTTCGGCGCTGCTCCTGACCACATTCCTGTCTTTGACTACCCAACCCAGACCGCATGGTCAGGCGGTTCTGTCTCCTAGCGTCTGCTCTCCCCCTCAGCTTCCTGTCCCTGGTGGCCTTCGTCCTGGAGGAGCTGGTCTCCAGCTGTGGGAACTGCAACCCCCTCTACTTCTTTGAGTTCGTCCACCTCAAGGCCTTCCTCTTCACCCTGCTGCTCCTCATCTCTCTCTCTCCCCCGCAGTGCACGAGAAGGTCGGCATCGGTCTAGCCCAAACTGGTGAGTCTCTCGACCATGAGACACCTCCTCATTGGGGTTCAGGTGGGAGTCTCATCCTCTCATCCCTCTTGCAGAACTTCTTTATACGGCAGGATGGCGGTCCTCCTCCTGATCTGTAGTCCCATGATGTTGGCTGCCGATAACGCCGGCTCAGTCTGAGCGCTGCTGGGGGTGAGGCTCTCATCTCTGACTCCTCCTCTGACTCCTCCTCTTCCTCCTTCATTCATCTTTTCTTCTCTCATCCTTCAGGTGTTTGGATTCCTGGCGACCCTGATCTTTGAGTTAGACGTGGCTTACTTCCTGAAGACCCGTGGGTCGCCCTTCAAAGCCGGCCCGGGTCAGTGTCAGTAACAGCTTGACCCGGTGCATGTGACTCCTGAGCGGAGGGCTCAGCGATCAGGCATGGAAGGTCTGCCTCCATGCCTCAATTACACACTTTGTTTTAGCTGGAGCGGGGCTTCAGTCGTTCTTGTCTGTCTTGTGGTCCCACGTGTCCTTCATTCAGTCTTTAAACCGAGGTTCTGAAAAAAACCCGCCGATTCTTCCAAAACTCCCAGCTATAAACACTAAGGCGTGACTCGTGTCTCTGCTACTTCATCCACCAGAACTCTGACGGCGGAAGGTGGGTTCTTTAATCCCCCGAGGAGTTCTGCGCATCAGAACAGGACAGAGAGATCGGTATCAGAAAGAGCCTCTAGTCCACTAACCCCTGAAAGAACTGCGTTCCGGATGAATCAATCAGATCTGGTTCAGTCCAGGACAGGAGTCCCTGCATGCCTGAAAATGTCCCAAAGAACCAAAGTCCGGCCTCATGGGGGCAGCGCCCCCTGCAGGTCAAACACCTGTCCCTCTTCATGGTGTCTGTTTGCTTCTGGTTCCTGCAGCCGGTCTACTGCCCTCTGCTGGTGAATTTGCTTTAGCTCCAGTTATTTAATGGGAAACGTAGTTTATGTAGTGATTGTCACACAGTGATGACGTCACTCAGCTCTGATCCACAGCAGAGTTCAGCCAAGTCTTTGTCCTGAAGTCACATCACAAATTGTTTTATTGTTAAAGTTAAAAAATAAAACCGTTTTAAAAATGTTTAGATCTCTTTGAGCTGAGCGAAAATAAGTGAGGAGCATCTCCAGCAGGCGGAGCTGTTCGCCTGCCTTCGCTTCGGTCTCTGTTTCCATCGGTGATTCTGCTTCAGCGTTTCATCCCGGTCTGTGCTAACCGTTCAGGACAAGGTGAGCTGGTGGAAACAAACGCTGAAGACAAACTGATGGAAATCTGAGGCCTGAGAAAAATTCCTGCTGGAAGTTTGGTTTATGGATGGAATAAGATTTTTACTGTGGTTTTTCACTGTTACAGACTTTAGTGTTTGTGAGTGAAAGCATAAAGAATCTAAAGTTCCACTCTGTTGTATCCGACAATCTGCCTTTTTTAAAGAACATTGTGTCTTTTTTGAAAATAAGTGTTTTTGTAATTTGTTAAATGTGGTTCTTCTGTGCCTTAGTCTGTGTTTGGCGTCAGCCGGCGGGACGCCGCTGTGGCCTTTGTTCTGATGAACGATAAACACATTTTCAGTAAAAGCTGTTGTTCTTATTACAAACCGTCTGTCTCTTAACATGACACAGTCCACCTTAGACATGACTCAGTACGCCAAACGCCGACTCAGTCCACCTTGGGCGCGACTCAGTCCACCTTAGACATGACACCAGTCCACCCTTAAACATGACTCGGTACCTTAGACGTGACACCAGTCCACCTTAAACATGACTCAGTCACATAGACATGACGCAGTCCTGTAAACATGAGCTCAGTCCACGTAAACATGACTCAGTCCCTTTTGTAGACATGACGCAGTACCTTAAACATGAATCAGTCCACCTTAGGGCATGAATCAGCACAGATTAGACATGAATCAGTCCACGTTAAACATGACACAGTCCACCTTAAACATTGCTCAGTCCGCTTAAACGCATTACAGTCCACCTTAAACATGACCCAGTCCACCTTAAACATGAATCAGTCCACCTTAAACATGAATCAGTCCACCTTAGACATGACTCAGTCCACCTTAAACATGACACTGTCCACCTTAAACATGAATCAGTCCACCTTAGACATGACACCAGTCCACCTTAAACGCGGACTCAGTCCACCGTGGAGAAACAGCTGCGGAGCTCCTGAAGAATGGGGGTGGGGTGTCCAGCCGTGAACAGAACCAGAACATCTGGTTCTGGTTCTGTTCACGGCTGGTGGGAGGATTCTGAGACCTGGAGGTCTCCACCCCAGCTTTAGGGCCGTCTCTCCTGCAGGTGGAGCTGTGCGTGAGCGGTCCACACACCGGACCGCTGATGGTGAACCTTCAGAGGATGCAGGTCCGGTCGGATCCACAGACCCTAAATGTCAGTTTCTCCAAAAGTGGACGAGTTCTGTGGTTGTGATTCAATGAAGGAGAAACAGGAAATGACAACGTCAAGACAAACCTCTGAGAAGTGGTTGAATCATCCGTCAGAGGAAGCCGTGCGGTTCTGCTTTTCTCTGTCAGGAGTCTGAAGGTCAAAGCTTACAGCAGCCAGGAAGCTTGGCTGGTTCTGGTGCTGGTTCTGTCCATCGGACTACTTCAAACAGTTCCAGCCAGAGGCTTTGGATTGTTTCACTCGTTCATGATTTAGCTTCACATTTCCAACAAACAAAAAACACAAAGTAGTCGGATTACCTCTGAGATGGATTACTGGAATACTTTGGTGACACTCAGGAGTACGACCGTTGATCTTCACATTCAGACGACGGCAGCTCGGAGTTGAATCCTGGCTCTGCGTTGTTCTGATTGGATCTTGTGTTTTCCTTCAGGTTCTGGATGGTTCTGGTTCATCTGCACAGGAAACTCCAAACGTCACAGTATCCTCATCAATCAAAATAAAACCAGCTGTGGGAGAGCGGTCCACCTCTGATCAGGCGGGTGCTGGTTCAATTCCGGGCTGTGTGTCAAAGGCTCCTCATAGTTCCTGGTGGTTCCGTCACTCTGACCAATAGCGAACAACTCGCCGTCCTTCTCCACCAGCAGAATCTGTTTGTGCTTTACGATGCCATAGGCGTCTAGTTTCACAAATGGTCTATCTCCCTCCTCCCCCGTTCTCCACCAGGCGATACTTTGTCATGGTCTGACCTCGACCTCTAGTCAAAAAGCGTGAATACTTTGGATCATCCAAACACAAAACCTTGAACTGTAACACGATGTTTATTGCTCATTGAACTAAGACACGATCTGTCACGGGCCTGAAGGCCTCTGGACCTGAAGTGTCCATCATCCCAACCCCAACACAATCTAGGCACACTGAGCTTCACAAAGGTGATGGTCGGATGTGTAACAATTCACAAGTTGAACATTCTGGGCTTATCAGCAGCCTCTTTGTAAGGACTGTAATGATTCCTTCCTAACCTTTCATCAGATATTCATTCCTTTTTGTTCATCGTCACCTTGACTATTCAAACATGTAGTTGTAGAGTTTTGGGCCATCGCCTGTGCGTCCTGAGAATCCTGCTATGCCCCCCGAGGTTTCTTCTTTATTTTTTAGGAGTTTTCCTTGGAGAGGGGGTCTAAGGGGAGAGATGTCCTGTTTAGTTCTAGTTAGTTTAGTTTAGTTTAGTTTAGTTTAGTTTAGTTTAGTTTAGTTTAGTTTAGTTTAGTTTAGTTTTGTTTTTTTAGTTTAGTTTAGTTTAGTTTAGTTTAGTTTAGTTTAGTTTAGTTTTTAGTTTAGAGGGTGACCTGTTGAACCTGTTGAATTCTATAACTTTCTGTTCTTTAGGATTCATGTTTATTACACAATCTCTGGTATGAAACCATTGAGACGACTGTGGTTGTAAATATTGGTTTATTTAAATAAAATTGAACTGAATCTTCATCCAAAACTCCAGACAGAAATTCCTGCTCCTGAACAGTTTTCCAGATTCTTGGATTTCTTCAGATCAATTCAATTCAATTCAATTCAATTTTATTTGTATATTAAAATCACAACAACAGTCGTCTCGATGGGAAATAAAACATGAACTCAAAGAAAGGATCATGAATACAAAAGTTTCAAATAGGAAAATACTAAAATGAACTAACAAACTGACTTCTTCTTTGTTTATCCTGTATGGGCCTTGGCGATGAAACTCCCAAAAAGCAGTTCTGAGCAGAAGCCTCAGGGATGTACATGAAGGAGGGATCTCCCCAGAGACGGACGAGCGTGTACCAGAACTCTTAGAAGAAATTAACTTATCTAAATCTATAACTACATATTTAAAGTCCAACAGGCAGGCTTCATCAGTCGTGGTTGTGGGGACAGTCAAGAAGCGCTGAGAGTGAGGAGCTGGAGACAGGAACCCTGGCCAGGAGCAGGAGCAGAGGCGAGTGCTCGGTCAGGTACAGAGCAGAGAGCGAGCCAGAGATGGGCGAGGAGACAGGAACCACAGCCAGGTGTGAGAGGCGGGAGCAAAGGCGAGGTGAAGCGGTCAGGAGACAGACGCGGATGAGCCAACTGGAGTCTGGAGCGCACTCCACTCCCCAGGAGGAGGAGGAAAGAGGACAATACATGAATGCACTGCTGCAGACAGAGGCATGGAGAACTAAATGATGAATTATGATCAGGAATGGAGGAGAGGAAGGGTAGAAGTAGAAAAGAAAAGAAGACAGAACCCCAGTGCACCATAGTTACCCCAGCTTCAACTTCTAGCAGCCTTTTAAAATAAATAGTTAAGTTTAATTTAAACAACTTAACATTAAGTTAAATAATCTCTGAATACTAACTAGTCTGACAATAGCCTGTCCAAAGAGGTGTTTTCAGTCTAACTTTAAATGTAGAAACTGGTAGGCCTCTCTTCCATGAGCTGGGAGTTTATTCCATAGGAACTGGGGCTTGGTGGCTAAGCAGCTCTACCTCAACCGTGCTTTGACTAATTCTAGGAACCCACAAGCAGTCCTGCATTTTGCGACGAAGTGTTTGTCATCAAGTTAATGAAATCTATTGTCCAAACCAACTAGTAACTAGAATGAGATGTGGAAATCCATTCACATGTTAGTTTCCTAAAGTTCTCCACTGTTGTTTTTCCACATCCAGAGAATCCAAAGGGAACATTCTTAGAACATTCTAGACACTGGATGGAATGATGGACTGATCCGTGTTGATGACATCACATGTTGTCTGCTGTGATTGGTCGGTTTTACTTCATAGTAAATAAACTTACTGTACCTCAATTCAGATGGGATCTTCCAGGATCAATGATCGATTTATCTTATATCAAGACATTTTTTTATGTGTAATAGGTTGATTCGATTAACAGCTTGTTAGACAGATTGATCTGATTGGATCGTAGGATTATAAAAACACTCCCAGAAGACTTGGTTTGTTCGTGCACTCCTTTTATCGGCTGAAGGAAACTCCACGCCTCACTTTCACATTGTCACCTGAAACATGGCGCTCCTCTCGTGAAATTCCTTGGAGTGGGTTTTTCTTTTTTCTTTGAATTTATTTCTTTATTTCATTTTATTTATTATTAGTAGTAGTAGTAGTATTTGTTATTATCATTATTTCATTATTTATTATTATTATTATTATTATTATTATATTTTTTAAATCTATTCTGGGTGCTCCATTCATTTTAGACATTTATTTGGGGGGCGCCCTGAGCTAGTCCCCAGGAGGGTGTGAATGGTGGGGCTGGATTCCCCTGCCCCCTCCCGTTCACAACACCGGGCCCCTTCCTTGCTGGCTGTCTCTCAGCGCTATGAGGCTCTGGCCTCCAACTGCGGCCGGCTAGCCGCCTCCTGACTGCCTGGCTGCCCTGGGAGGGGGGGGCGCCTACCGCTGCCGGATGGGGGGCTGGTCGCTCGGGGGAGCTTTCTTCCCCCGGTTGTGCCCATCCGCGGCTCCTCCCGCTCCACCCAAACAAATGTTGCACACAGGCACAGAGGCTCCGGGAACTGGATGGTGGTGGTGGTGGTGGTGGTGGGGGGGGGGGGTTATGCTGGCAGGGCTCACTGGGGGTGTCTCTCTCTGGGGTCGGCGTCGCCTGCCCCCCATCCCGGTTTTACTTGCATATTACACATCCGATTCATTCTAGGGCCTTGTGGGGAGGGTCTGGTGGAGGGGGGCACAGTGGAAATCCGTGCTCATCTTTCACTGCCCCCCCCCACCTAATTTTATCTTCCACTTTAGACACACACACTGCATGTTAGCAGCACACACAGCAAAACACACCACACACAGAGGGACCCCGGAGTGGGGGGGGGCTCTGCTGTCAAATCAGTACTTCTATCCCCCACTTTCTCACCTCTCTTCCCTTTATTCCCCCTCTCATGTTCTTCCACTCTCTCCCCACACAGCTAAAATGTAACTAATAAATAAAAATCATTCAGCAAAAAGGGTTTAAATAAATCCACTCAGCTTCTAAAGTTTTATAACCTCGTTTTCTGTCCGACACAAAGGCCTTCAGCTCTCAGCTGTTGGACAGAACAAGTTAAAAAACAAAAGAAACATGAGCGCTCCTGTGGCCAAACATGGTACTGCAGGCAGTCAGTGCCATGAAGGAGGCAGAAGGTGACATGAATGTTGTTTTTCAGTGAAACTGAGTAAAACCTCCATCAGGTGTGTCTTCCAGTTGGGATGTGCTGCTGGGAATGTGTCTTCATCATTTTGCGTAGTTAAATCTGCAAACCATCCAGCTGTTTTCCCACGGAGGGTGGTGGGATGCTGGGCCAACTGCTGTTGGATGAGGTGGGCTTCAGCCTGGACATGTCAGAGTCCATCACATCCACAGCTCAGGGAGCACGTGAGGATCAGCTAACGTGTTTGCACGTGTTGGGGGGGCCCCGATGAACCGGCGCATGCCGAGGTTTGACCAAAGGATCCTCTGGGCGTGTGAGCATTGGGTTCCAGGTATGGAAGAGTCCGTCTGCATCATTTCCAGAGGATTCTCAGTCAACATGGATTTTCACGCTAGCATCCAGGCCAACCTGAATATGATAGCTGGTCTGAGAAAAACACAGAATTCAAGCTTCTGCAACCCTGTTCCTGAAAGGTTTCTCTCATCGGGCGATCTGTGATGAAGGTTTAGGTCTCCCACTCTGATGAAACCTGAATGCCTAACTGTGGATGGACATCGGCTTTCTGCAGATCTCACTGCTTTGAGACCTTTACTCTGCTTCAGCGACATCAGTGATCAGCTGCGATATCGCCTCTCCTCTTTCAGAGATCCTCTCCGCCCAATCAGAGGCCTCTGGCTGCAGCCACTCAGCTGGGATGAAGGACTCCTGGTTCCAGGCAGACGGACAGATGAGGAGCTAGAAGAGGCCTGGAGAGGCCCAGCTCACTGTGACTCAGCAGGTCTGCAGGGGTATAAGGAGGCGGCGTGCTCGGTGTGACAGCACAGAGACGATGGCCTGGCTCCTCTTCATCGCCGGGATCCTGGTCCACTTCCCCGACCCGCTGCTGGGGAACGCTTCAGGTAAAGCGCACGAACACACCTGAGGTCCTGACCGAGTCTCTGTAACCCAGAGAGACAGATACTAGAGCAGTCCATCGCTTCTGTTGTGATGGCGATGAAGGTTAAAGGCAAAGGAAACCTTCTAACAGCTAAAACAAACAAACCCAAAAAAGGTTTTGTTTTCCTTTGGCTGCTTCACAGTTTTACTGTTTTACTCTTTATCAAACAGTGATAAAATAGATGAAAGAACGTCAGTTTATTCTAATGTTAATGTCTAATGCAAATATGACAAAACAAAGAGGAACACAATCCTGGAGGTGTGAACTAAAAACTGCTGCATGAGACAGACAAAGAAATGCTGATTCAGCAGACCGGGTGGAGTTAAATAAATACGATGTTTGAAGCATAAGATGAGCGAAAAGAGGAAGAGCGTTCGGTCTTTAAGAAGAAAGAAAATAGCGATATATGTGATCTTGCTGTGTCCCGGCTCACGGTCTCCCTGTTTTTAAAACCTTCATAGGGTTTGTGCTCTGCGTTCTGATTGGCTGTTGATCTTGTCAGTCAGTCTCCTCCGTCTCCTGTACTGAATGTGTTCAAGTTGAAAAGTCAACATCAATCTTTGATTGACAGCCGTGTGACTAAAATTCTGGACGTATTTATCTATAAAGGTTTAAACTTTGAGAGTTTAGACGGGAGAGAAAGGTGTGAAAATGTTCATCCGTGTCTCAGAAGCATGTATTTAAAGTGGGAGGAGCTTCATAGCCTTAAACATCTGCAGTTCTACTTCACAGATTTCACGTGAAGTAGAACCCCTGCGATAAAAAGGGAAACACTGTACAGCTAAAACTAATAAAATGATAGCTAACAGTTATTAAAGGCCAACTGACATGCTAAAAGCTAGCATAGCGTCCTAGCATCGCAGGTCTCTGGGATGCCATGCTTCCGGCTGAACATGGACGGTCTTTGGTTTGAAGCTGCTCTCCTGGCTGTTCTCAGAATACCAGCTGGAGTCGGACACCCAGACCCAATGCCAGCTGTTGAGGGGCGTGGCAGCTGCCAAACAACCAGGTGACGTCCCCCACTGCTTTGAGGATGGCAGCTTCAGGTGAGTCCACCTGGATCTTCAGATCTGCAGCAACCAGTGGAACTCAGATCGGTTCCTAACCTGCATTCACCTGCAGTCCATCTTTCTCTTTACGCAGATGACGCTCAACTGTAGTGGTAAACATCAGGTTCTAGTTTTCTCTGGAAATGTAGTCGCCTGAGGAACCAGAATAGAACACAATTGTTGGTTTTTGGTCTCTTAAATCTGTTCTGGTCATCTTGGATGGATTCAGTCCAGATTCCAGAGCAACTGCAGGTCATGGGGGGGGTCCAGCATATTATGACATGTTCCTGATCCAGGTAATCAGCTGGGAGGAAAACATGGAGGCACTGCGGACACAGATTCACCCGCCCTCACAACAGTTTATACTTTTTAGACTCTGATGTTTGTTTTAGTTCAGCAGAAGCTTTCTGAGACCGAGAACATTACTGCTGTGTGACGGGACGCTGACATGGACCTCCGGCCTCCTCTTCCTCACTTCACCGTTTGATGAGTCCGTCATTCTGTGATTGTCCACTTCTGTGTTTGTGTGCTCAGACCTGTGCAGTGCAGTGGGCGGAGTCAGGAGTGCTGGTGTGTCGATGCCGATGGTCGGGAGATTGCTGGGACTCGAACCAACAACTCTGCCCTTTCCTGTGAGCAAACATTTGACTTATTGTTTTTCTTTTTTGTAAAGTTAATTTATAGGTTTACGTTTGAGACTCTGAGCTCCCGCTGCTCCGCAGGTCCGTCCGTCTGCCAGCTGCAGACCCGTCTGCGCTGCTCTCCATCAGGCCTCTTTGAGGCGATCCAGTGCGACTCCAGCAGGGGGCAGTGTTGGTGTGTGGACCAGGATGGCATGGAGCTGTATGGGACGCGACAGAACGGGAGACCTCAGAGATGTAGGCACCAAACAGACGCCTCAGATCCGGCTCTTTCAGGCAGCTGCACTGACACCTGCTGGCCAACGTGGGCATTACAGTTTGATCTTCCACCAGCGGAGGTTTTCCTCTGAACCTGAAGACCAAAGAGGTTCAGAACAGAACAGCAAAGGACTAAACCCAGTCACACAAAACAGAACCACTTTTGGTTTTCAACCTCACATTTAGAAAAGCGTTCATGATGATGAAATTCCATTAAACCTTTTTGTTATTAAAATGAATGTCTTGTCAAAAATGACGCCCTCATAATAAATAGGATTGAAAGGAATTAAAAAATCCTCATCAGAGGTGAAGAAAGACCTTTCCTGTTCTTTTGATTTCCCAAATAGAAAAACCCTTTCAGGATTTCTGCTGACGCGGTCCTGACAGAACCTTCCGGACCTCCTGTGTGGTTCTGACGTGTGTTTTTGTGGGTCCAGGTCCCGGCAGCTGTCAGGTCCGAGCCCGTCGGCTCCTCCACAGCTCCGGTTCTCCTCCTCAGTGTGCAGAAGACGGCAGCTTCCTCCCCGTTCAGTGTAAATTCATCAACATGACGGACAGGATGGAGCTGGACCTGCTGCACGCCTTCAACAGGTGACTCCTCCCACCGCCATTCTGCTGGGGTGCGTGGGGCTGTAAGTTTACATGCATGGATGTTTGTGTTCAGGTTTCCAGAAGCTTTCCAGACCTTCAGCAGGTTCAGGAAGGTTTTCCCGATGGTTTCCTCTTATTGTTTTTGTTCGAACAGCCGCGGCAGGGAGCTGGAAAATACAGGTAAACACACCTGAGCTGACAAGTCAACGTCATTTTGGGTAAAAACAGCTTGAAGGACTTAACTGGACTGTGTCAGCCTATGTAATCAGATTACAACCAGATTTCTTGAGTAATCTGATTCCTAACCATTATATGAAGAAGAAATTTGATTTCTGTTTATTCATGTTCTAAAATTCACAATCGAGATTAAAAATGCAGGAAAAATGTCAAAACAACAAAAGTCAACCAAATCGGATTATTATGATCCTGAAACCTGAACCTTTATCCTGAAACATGACATCATCATCTGCAAACAGGCCGACTCCTCTGAGTTCCTCTGAATCAAAGCAAAGTTCTGAAGGTTCTAAAGGTCATCTTCATCAGTCCTCTACTCATTTTTATGATGCTTCATCTTTTTCTGGGTTTAAATCTGATTTTTGAAGGTTTCTATTCTCAATTTAAGAACATTGAACGGTGTTTGCATACATGTTTTGTTTATGAATCTTATTTCAAAGTTGTTGGTGAAATGGAGAAAACAATGTCTGAGACGTGATGTCGTGACGTGATGAACTTCCTGTTCAGGTGTGGAGCTCCTGCTCTCTGAGATCCCCGAGTCGGCATTTTCTGCTCTCAGCTCGGGTCGGTCCTTCTCCCAGACCAACATCTATAAAGTCCTGCAGCGGAGGATGCTGGGAGTCCAGCTGGCTGTCAGCGGCCACTTCAGATGTAAGCTCTCCTGATCTCAGGTCTCCGAGTTTCCGTCGGTTCTGTGAGGATTAATCAGATCAAAGCCGCCTTGATCTGATTAAAAAAATTCATCAAAGCTTCTCAACCTCGGACTTTAAATCCGGTTTTTGATTCCTCGGAAATTCACAAATACGTAAAAACATAATTAAGTGAGTTAAGTTATGCTACAGAAATGCTTTTTCATTTTTTTATGAAAGAGCAATCATGCTATTGCCCTTTATGTTTAATTATGCTGCAGAAATGCTTCCATACTCCAGATCTTTGTTGATGATTCCGCTTTTTATCACGGCTGAATCCGTCTGCTCTCTCAGGCCCCTCCCCCTGTGAGGAGGAGCGCCGGGCTGCCCTGGAGACGTCCAGCGTGTTCGTCCCGACCTGCGAGAGAGGAGGGTCTTATAGCTTCACCCAGTGCCAGCAGGGGGGGCAGTGCTGGTGTGTGGACCCCTCTGGCAGAGAGGTTCCTGGGACCCGGCAGCTGGGGGGCCCCCTGGCCTGTGGTGAGAAAAATCATCCTCTCATTGCCGTCATCCTTCTTCTTCATCTAACTTTGGTGGTTCCTCGTCTTCTCCAGGTTCAGGACCTGCGGACTGTCCCTCTCAGCGCCGCCGAGCTCTGTCCCGCCTCCTCTCTGGCCCCATCAGTCCTCCTCTGAAGTCCTCCTCCCGCAGACCTGCAGCTTCCTGTTCCTCCCTCCTTCAGCCTCTGAGGGACCTCCTGCCAGAGGAGGCTGATCAGACAAACTTCCTGTTCCGCCTCGTGGAAGTGTTGGATGGCCTCTTCCCGTCAGTGGGCGGAGCTCTGCAGGCTCTGAATGGCTCCTCCCCTCGTTCCCTCCAGGAGAATCTGTTTGGAGGAGACTTCCTGAAGAGCGCTGGCGCCCTGAACTTCAGCGGCGAGGTGGGAGATCAAGGACCCATCTCTCCTAACTGCCTGTCCCCTCAGAACCCCCGTCTCCATGAGAACCAGAACCTGGTCCAGTTTGTGAGCAAAGCCCTGGAAGACCCCGCCTTCTTCTCAGTCCTGAAGAACACGCTGATGAGCAGCTCGAGCTCCGCCTCCCTCTACCAGGTGCAGCAGGCTTTCATCAAAGTGACGTGTATAGAAATGTTAATAATTCATTCAAGAACCTGAATCCCTCATGAACCTCCAAGTTCTGATCCGATTTGGATTCAGGCGTCTCCTGAACTCACCTGATCCAGGTGGAAAACAGGCAGTCCTGGTTCAGAACACAGAGCTTGAAAACTTTTTGATGTATAACCCACCGACCCACATTAGGCAGAAGGTGTTTGAGGTACCAATGTGGGCGGAGCCAGCAAACACATAGTCTTCTGCCCAGACCTGAAACGCCATGTTTTTCCATCTAAAATGAGTGAAAAGTTTATTTTTTTTCCCTCAGACTGTCCTCTTTAAGAGGCTTGAGTTTCAAATTAAAGCGCTCAGCTTTTCGCTTTCAAAATAAAAGCCTGTTCTTCTTCATCTTCTTCGTCCTCAGCTTCAGCAGCTTCTTCTCAGAACTGATGGATGGAGTGAAGAACTTAAGATGTGTTAACACCCCTCCTCTTGTTTTGCAGGTTTTGGCTCCTCTGGTGACCTCCTGCTCTGAGGAGGAGGAGGATGAAGCAGCCGACATCTTCATCCCGCGCTGCACCCCTGGTGGTGCTTTCCAGGAGGTGCAGTGTCGGGGATCGCAGTGCTGGTGCGTGGACCCTCAGGGTCAGGAGGTGGAGGGATCCCGGGTGGCAGGTCGTCCTTCTCGTTGTCCGAGTCTCTGCGAGAGAGCCCGGGTCAACGCCCTGAAGGCGAAGGCAAACATGGCGGCCGGCGCCAAAATCCACATACCAGTGTGTTCGGAGGATGGCAACTTCCTGCCGCTGCAGTGTGTGGGATCACGCTGCTTCTGCGTGGACGCTGAAGGGAGGACGGTCACTTCCTCACAGACAGCAGGGGGCGCCCTCCGGTGTAAGAACCCACTGATCCCATCACTGATGTTAGCTTCAGAGGATCAGCCTAACGTCAGGGATGCTTCTTATTAATATTTAACAATCAATCTGATAAACGTAGGTAAAAGGTGGATTATTTAAGGGTTAATGGCCGATGAAGTGTGCGTCATCAGAAATGAATGCAGGACGTGGAACGCTGAACCGTCCAATGCTTTGCCTCCGTGAAGTCGATCATTTCTGATAATGCACACTTCCAAGGCCTTTACCCCGCTCACACCACGGTCACTTACAAAAGAATTATATATTCAACAGTTTTTAGTACTTTATTCTTGTTATCTGTTCAGTCTGGATCGCTTTTTTCACAAAAAGCCATAAAAGAAGGTCGATGGAAAGATGGTTCTGGCTGAGATCTGACCCGGTTTTACCGCACTGACGTGCTCTGATGAAAGCCTGTTTGCTGTTTCAGGTCCAGAAAGCGTCACGCCCAAGTCTTCTGAAGGTCAGATCCAACTCAGGAACTCTTCAAATTTAACACACATGTCCACCTGTTGTTACCTGCCTCCATCTATTCACCTGTCACCTCCAGGTCGCTGCTCCGATGCCCTCGCTGAGGTCGCCGCCTTCAGACAGGAGGTGAACCGCATCATCTCTTTGTCTAACTCCTCCCACATCCCCCTGGGATATGGGTTCTTATTGGCCGAGGGTCTGCGTCTGACTCCTGAGGAGCTCCAGGTCATCCAATCAGAGGAGCTACAGCTGTCAGAGGAGCTGCTGAGCGGCTCCAGAGCTGCGCTGCCATTGGCTGCTTTCTCCAGTGAGTCACATCTAAAGCATGAAAATATGACAGACATGTTTTTTAATTATAATATTAAATATGGATTTTGTTTTGTTTTTTTACTTTCATTAAACTTCCTTGATAAATTCTGGTGACAGTTTCTATATTGAGGTGAATGAATTCTGGTGCTCAGCTCTGCAGATGCTGCTTCCCGCCGGACGCCGCTCCTATGAGCCGTTCCTGCCGCGGTGCGACGCTGACGGAGGCTGGCTGCACACGCAGTGTTGGCACAGCACAGGTCACACAAACACACGCATTTTTGAATTTTGAGACCAAAGCGTCAGATCACTATGACGATGATGGTGATGTTTACATGTGAGTCGGTGCTGCAGCTCTTTGGATGAATAATCTGATCAGGACCAGCCTGAAAATCTAAAATGACAGAAATTTAATTTCAGTGAATGGACAACGTTCTTTATTTTTGAAAAAATAGACTTGTGGGAGAGTTTTTGGTCTTCAATGTGGTCCAGGTAGATTCTGTTGGTACCAAGTGGATCCGTGAAGGTCCAAGAACATCAGCCTCTGTTAGATCAGAGTTCAGGAGAAGAACAGTAGAATCCAAGTCCTTCAATGTGTCAGACCTGCTGGAAGTCTGGAGAACTGGAGACTTCAGCTGATTGAACGGATCCGTATATCAGAGTATCATCAGCATAAGGATGGACATGTTTGCTGCTGCATGAGGGCAGCTGATGGAAGAAACTGGAGATGGTGTGAGAGAGATGTTGAGAAATTATTATTATCATTTCCGGTTTGAGGTTCTGAATCAGAATAAAACAGAAAGCTAAGCGGTTCCTTTGTGTTTTCAGGTCAGTGTTGGTGCGTTGATGAGAACGGAGAATACGTCTCGAACTCCCTGAAGAGCCGGTCTCTCGGCCTGCCCAAGTGTAAGAAAACCCAAACCTCCTCTGAGCAGAAACACCTGAACTCGACCCTCCAGAAGAGCCTGAGGGCCAGACGATGCAGCATCTGTGACGCCCTTAGATTAGTTCTGATCTGTGTTAACCCTTGTGCTATCTTAGATGACCCCCCCTTCCATTGAGGTGTTCTCCCTACCATGACAAAGGTGGATAAAGGTGGAAAGATTTCATGTAATCCATGGACACCAGTGAAGATCACAAATCATTGAAGAAAAAAGGTTCAGAGCTCTCTCTAGTGGGTCTAGATGACCCACCTCCCAATGTTAACGTGCCTAGGATAGCACCAGGGTTACATGGTTTAGATCCAGAACATGAGGGAATGCAGTTTGGTCAGAAGGTGGCGCTGTGAGGAAACTCTATCGAGACCACACAGGAAACAAAGGAAGAACTGAAATCAGATGATGTCTGTTAGTCTTATTCTAATCTTAATCTGCAGGTCCGAGCCGCTGTCAGCGAGCTGAGGCTCACTTTCTGCTCTCTGATTGGATGAAAGGCTCTGATGTCAGCAGCACAGGGTACCGCCCACAGTGTGAGCAGGTAGGAGCACGTTTATCTGTAAAAAAAAGGCTGAATGAATTTACCAGTCCGAGCATTTTGTCCTGTCTGTTCCGTCCTTTGTATTCTGTTCTCCTTTTGTTTAAATAAAGTTTTATTCTTTCAGGATGGTCGCTTCTCCGTGCTGCAGACAGGTGGTGCTGCAGGCTGGTGTGTCCACCCGCAGACTGGAGAGCCAATCCAAGCAGCAGGGCGGAGCGCCACGGGCCAGCTGAAATGTAAACACATGCACACGCACGTGCACGCATGGCTCTAATGGCGTCTGTCACAATAAACGGCGTTTTTCTTTTAGGCCCCAGCTGGTGCGAGCTGCAGAAGCGCCAGTGTGACCCCGATGGCTCCTTCGCCCCACTGCAGTGTGATGTCACTTCCTGCTGGTGTGTGACTGAATACGGACAGGAAGTGGTCGGGACACGGACGCCTCAGCTGACAGGTGTCACGCCATCATGTGACCGTAAGAGCTTCACCTTTTGCTCGACGGTTGGAAGTGACGGAGCAGCTGCTGATCAGGCCACGATAACCCTCTTTCAGGTCCGCTCTGCCCCGCCCCCACCATCACAAACGGCGCATTAGTGTGCCGCTCAGCAGCCAATGGCCCTCAGAGCTGTGACCTCATCTGTAACTATGGTTACGAGAACTCTCTGCCGGTCAGCAGTTTCCTATGTGAAACTGAGAGCGGGAGATGGAGTGGAGACATCAAAGCGCTGGGCGGAGCCTGCCAGAGTAAGTCTGAACTCTCACTGTCCAAATGAGAATCAAGCTCCGCCCCCTCGGATGTCAACTCCTTTGGTTTGCCTTCAGTCTCTCAGCCTCTGCAGACGCTGTCGCTGTCTCAGCTGTGGTCGCTGGCGTCCTGCTCTCAGGCCGACCAAACACGCTCGTTGTTGCTCAACATGATGACCAGCAGGGGGCTCTGCTCTGCACAGGTGAGCCCAGGTTCCCCGGAGCGGTGGTCCTGTGTGAGCGCCGTTGACCTTGGCTCTGTTCCTCTGCAGCTTGGTTCCTCGGGTCGCAGCGTGTCGCTGTGTGACGACTCGTCCGTGAGTCTGCAGTGTGACGGAGCCCCCACCTTAAAGGTGAGCTGGAGCGCCGCCCTCGCTGACCTCCCCGCCGCTTACCTCCCGGACCTCCATGACGTTGGTGAGTTCAGGGGCCGAGGACCACTTCCAGAACGCTGAAAATTCCTTTGAGAAGAGTTTGAGGAACCATTTTTATCCCAAACCCCAGATTTTTCTATAATTCTGGCCCAAAGCTTTTAGGATTTCTGTTTATATTTCAGTTCCTTCTAGAATTTCTTAAACCAGAAAAAACTCCGCCCCAATTTCATCCTGAGCAAAGTAAAGATTTTTCTTTTTTAATCTGATTTATTCTTTTTTTATGAATGAAGGTTCTTCGTAAATATTTAGCCCAGCATCATTGATTTAAATTTAAGGTTCCAGGCGGTTTGGGTTCTTTCTTTTGCTTCATAAAAACAGTTTTCTGTGGTGTTACCAAATCTTTGGGCTTCACACCCAACAGGCTTTGCGGTGGCGGAGGGCGTGGTCTGATTGGTCCCTATACAAAGTGTATATATAAGGTGAATTTCCCGCCTTAGCCAGGTGGCACACGAGAGAATAAACCTTCACATTAAGAAGACAGGAAGTGTGGTCATGTGACATAAACATGCCAACGTTGGGAGTTTGCCGAGTGAAAATAAAATACGAATGACTGAAATTGACACATTTACTGTCACCTTCATCGATGAAGAACTGTTGTGTCTGCAGGTCTATTGGGGGGGCCTTGGGTTAGGTTGGGGCGTGGCATCCAGTGGATGGGGAGGGGCTTCCTGCAGCTGTGACCTTTCTGTTTTCCTCAGCTCTCTTCTTAAATGAAACCAGACTTCTTGACGGAGTTCGGGGCCTCCTGCGTGACCTCGGCTCTGCCATGACACCTGAGCCAAAACTGGTTTCCATGACGACACCAAGCTTCGGCTGTTACCGCGGATACCGCCTGGACAGTGACGGGAGCGGCTGTGGTGAGTCCTTGCATCATGAAGGCTGCGAGTCACTTAAGCACCCCCCCATCACTAAAATTCACAGAAAGGGGGGGGGGGAAGGGGGGCAAGGCAGGCCTAATACCCACAATCCTCCAGTTTTGGATCTCCAGAGGATCCGCCTAACATTTTCCACCTCTTCCAGTTGTCTGTCCTGCTGGCAGCTTTTCCCAGGAGGGGGCGTGTCTGCTGTGTCCTGAGGGAACCTATCAGGAGGAAAAGGGGCGGGGCTTCTGCAACAGTTGCCCCAAAGGCTCCTCCCCAGTTGGAGCATCATCTGTCAATCAATGTGAGTTCTTTTGAAGTTCCCTGAAGAGCTGATTCTGGCGAGCTTAACAAACTTTCATCTGTCTCAGGTGAGACCAGGTGTGAGAGGCGGGGCCTGAGGTGCTCACAGACAGGTGACTTTCTGCCGGCACAGCCAGACCTTCTGACCAGTAGGTGGAGCTGTTTCAGCAAAGAGGGGGTGGAGCTTGAGTGGACCTCCAGCAGCAAGATGCTGACTGATGAAGACTGCTCAGGTGACGATGCTGCAGCCAATCAGAGAGCAGCTCTGCCATGTGCATGCGGAGGTGTCTCATCATGTGGTTGTTGTAGTTCTCGCCAGGTTTCAGGAAGTTCCTGGACCAGAGCTGATGGCTGCAGCAGAAGACGTCGACGTTCTGCTGACACTCACCTCCGACCTTCTGACCTGTATCGATGGTAACAGACACGCCACTTTCAGCCCGCACTCCTGAAACACTGCAGCCCCCCCTACTGGTGACAGGACGTATGCTGTCATGATGTCACATTACATTTTCCAGCAGTGAACCACCAATTTTCCAAAAATACCAGATTATCCTCAATGTGACAGATGACACGGAGAATCCCTCATCTGAGAAAAGAACAGTTTAGGTGAAGACGATGCCGTTCGTGCAGCCTTTATTTTGAAAGGATGTGTGTGTAACTCACAGTGGTGTTTCCTCCGAGGAGCAGTGAACGCAGCATCTCTGTGGAAAACTTAAGTTATTTTAGTTCCAATCAGGACCAGAAGGCCGTCGTTCAGAAGGAAAATTTCAGGCGTTTGACGTCGACTCCACTTTTCAAGCACTGATTTCTACAACTAGAAGCTTTTTGTTTTGATCCGTTCTGCTTTTATTTGATCAACAATCTGGTGGTTTTGCTGATTTTATTTTTAGTGATCAGATTTAGTGGGTTTTGTTAATATTCACAGCTTAAAGTGATCAATGAGATGCTAATGACTTAGGGAGAGGCTGATGTCAGACGTCCTCAGGAGTTCAGGAGTCCTTTTCAGACGTGAACGCATTCAAAAGTTGTTCTGGTTTCTGATTCGGAACACGGATCCGTTTCAAACATGCGTTTGTGTTTCCTTGTTGCAGCGTGTGCAGCAGAGCCGTCCTGCCACCATGTGGCGCTCTTCAGCAGACAGACCCAGTGTGAGCTGTACAGCACCGAGCCCATCAACACAGTCTGCAACGCTTCACAGCCGGTACACACAAACACACACACACAAACACACACACACACATACACACAAACACACACACAAAAACACACATACACACACAAACACACACATACACACACACACACACATACACACAAACACACACACAAAAACACACATACACACACAAACACACACATACACACAAACACACACATACACACAAACACACAAACACACACATACACACATACACACAAACACAAAGGGCGGCTGGGTAGCTCGGTTGGTAAGGTGAGAGGCTACCATGCAGGAATCCAGGGTTCGATTCCTGGAGGGGAATCAACAATGGTACTGGGGGCAATTACCATATCAATGGCGAGCAATTAACATCACCCAGTGAGGGTCCTTAGGCAAGACCCTTAACGCTACCGCCTCCCGAGCTCAGCTGCAGCTCACCGCTCCCCCAGGGGGTGGGTCAAATGCTGAGACAAATTTCCCCTTCGTGGGATAAATACAGTGTAATAAAAAAATAAAACACACACACAAAACCCACAAACACACCAGAGTGATCTTTTCTTTTCTTTTCTTTTCTTTTCAGATGTTTTTGTTTTTGACATTTGACTCTCTCTCTCTCTCACTCTTTCTCTCTCTCTTCTGGGATTTTCCACTTTTCTCTTTTGACGTCATTCCGACACTCGTGACCCGCCCTCTTTTAACGCCATCCTGACTTAGACGTCAACAAGAACCGTCTTTAGATTACATCCACACACAAACACTCTGATAAAGAAATCCAAAAACTTCCGGGGTAAAGGGAGAAACAGAAAAAGGTTTTTAGACAAAAGAGCTGAACCCCCTGAAGATGCTGGTCTAAGGTGCAGCGTGTCTCACACCAAAGGGTTTGAACCCATCTGAGATCCTCCAGGAGAAACAGATCACCTACATGTTAGAGAACGAGTCTGACTCTTGAACGTTTCACAAATGCAGATCACAAAGATGCAGACACTGTTTAGTATTATATTTAGAAAATACTAGTTTTACGACGGTTGTGTCATTTAGTTCTGCTTTAGTCATCCGTCACACCTTAAAAGTCAGTCGCTGCTAAAGTTAGCGTCGGGTTGTTAGCATCCACCTTGACGTTAAAGAGAAAATCTTCATCACTACGTCTACGTTTAAACAGCCGCAAACATTTGACAGAGAATGAAGATTTAATCAAATAAAGTTGTTTCTGATGTGTGGAAACTTGTACAAAGACATTTGTGAATTTTCCTACAGCAAGTGTGACAGACATCTGTAAAGAAGGTTTAGCACAGAAAATGTTCCTGTGTGTTAGAAAAATACACAATGAATGTGAATTTATGTAAAAACCAAACATCTTTTGCCCTGAAAGATGATCAGAGATTGAGTCGACTATAATGGGTTTCTACATGAAAAAACTGTAATGATGCTTTGATTGAATTATTACAAATCAGAAACAATTTCTGCAAATCAATAACTCAGTTTGAATCTTCATCGTCTGTTAAAAAAAACACAAAAAAACTCCACCTATGTTGATTTTAATACTAAATTTCTTGTAGAAACACTTTAATTTGAAAAATAGGATTCTCAGAACCTGGAAGCTTAAAAATATTAAAGCTAAACCTGGGCCTCGTTTGGACCGGTCCGGGAAAATCTTGTCTGACTTTAAAGCGGTGCGGTCGGGAAAAAGGTTGGAGATCCCTGCTGTAATGATTGAAAAACAGAATCTGTCCTAAAGTTCTGGTTCTGGTCTGTACGGACGGCACAGAACGGTTCTGTTTGGACTTCACTTCTGTTTGACTGTCAGAACCTTTGGAGTTTGGACCTCAGATATTTCAAACTGAAAGCCGAATCCTCTGATTTAGATTTTCATCATAAACTGTTTTTTTTTGTGATTTGCAGTCCAAAGGGTTTCTGGGTAATCCTGAGGCCGAGCGATACGATTGGCTCAGCTGCTCTCTGAAGGTCAGGGGCGGGGCTTCAGATCTGCTGGTCCTCAGGAAGAAAGGTATGGTTACCGTGGTAACCGGGCGTTTGGTGTTCACCTCATGGGCCTGGCAGCAGCGGCGGTCTGGTGTGTTTCAGGGGAGGAGTTCGGCTTACAGCTGCAGCAGAGAGCGATGCTGAAGACGAGGATGACGAAGGCGCTCTCAGGTGTGTTCAGGACTCAGGTGTTCTCCTCCCGACGCACGTCTCTGTCCGACGCTCACCGTTTCTGTCAGGACGGCTGCAGCCGCCACGAATGCTGCGACGGCTTCGTCCTCAACCAGAACACCCTGGAAGGAGGTGCGTTACCATGGCGACGGGATAAGGAAAGGACTCTGAAGTTTAAGGTTCTGATCTGCTGGCTCCTCCCCCTGCAGGCTCTGTGCTCTGTGGTTGGCTGAGATCTCCATCCGTGCTGAGCTGCCAGGACGGAGACTGGGACGTGTCAAGCCAAGGACCGGCCAACCGCACCTGTGGGGCGGGGCTTAGCTATAACGAGGAGCAGCAGAGCTTCCTGTTTGACTTTGGAGGACAGGCGTTCACCATCCGTGAGGAAACGGCGCCGCGTCTTAAACAGTAACAGATGCGTGTAAACAAACTAAAGTCTCTGTTTGTTTGTTTGATCAGTTGATTACGAGGTGCCAGCTGACGGCAAGAACAAAATTGACCATCAGCCCTCCATCGCCAGCTTCCAGGCCGTCTACCTGAGCTCAGGTACCTGCAGGGGGCAGACGGGACCCAGCTGTGTCTCTCAGCGACCTCTGACCCTCTCTGTGTGTTGCAGGCTCTTTGTGTGCGGCAGCCGACCTCAGTGCTCCTCTGGACGGTTCGTATGGATCCCAACAGGCTGACGGTCATGAGCTGTTGGTGTTTGTGACCAACGTCTTTGTTTGTGTGTTGACAGAGTCGCTGCAGCAGAAGTTTGAAGCTCTGTCCAAAGACGACGTGGTCGTGGATCCTCAAAGGAAGCTTCCGGTTCTTTCCTTCTGGCTCAATAAAAACAACTACAACTCCCAGCAGGCCTTGCTCTGGTGTCTCACTCGTATGTAGAGGTTTGGACGTACTGTTGAAACGGTGTACCTGCGGCGTTGGTAACCATGGTGACTGTGCTGCAGGCTGTCATGAGGAGCAGCAGTGCGCAGTGGCAGACCTGGCGGACGTCGACCCGGCAGGTTTCTTCAGCTGCTCGCTGTATCCGAACACCAGAGTCTGCGGCGCCTACGACATGGTCCCCATGGTCCCCTGCCCCCCCCTGATGGACAGACCACCCCAGAACGCCTACAGCAAGAAAGGTGAGGACCTGAACGGAGCCGGACCAGAAGGTGTCAGGGGTCCGAACCCGGATCAAGAAATGCCTGTGTGTTTCAGTGGAGCTGAGTGGACCCGTCAAGAACTTCTACCAGAGGATTTCCTTCCAGAGGAGCGATTCCAACGGCGTACGGAGCCGAGCCGTCATGAGCGAGAACACGCCGCTGTCTCAGGGGTAACATCCTCCACAAAGTCTGGACCCAGAACCAAACAGAACCCAGAGAAGCTCAGCCTACGTTTCCATCAGGATGAGAAGTTCTGATGAGAAGCAGGTTCTGATCCGTTTCTGTGTTCAGGTTCAGGAACTGCGAGCGGCGCTGTGACGAGGACCCGTGCTGTCGGGGTTTCGGTTTTGTCGGCTACAACAAATCACCAGGTAACCAACTGGACCTGAGACCACTGGAAGGTTTGGCTTTCGGATCCGTTCCAAGGCTAACGGAACCGACCATCAGAATAATTGGACTTGATTGTGATTCTTACATCTTTAGGATCAACAGTTTGATGTCATTTAGTGAAAAATCATTTAAGTGCAGAAACAAAAATTCTCCTGTCTGCTTCAGAGGAAAAAGGTTCACACCTGTAAAGACGGAGACAGCTCACCTGTAGAGGTGTGACCGCTGTTGTCCTGTTGGTTCTGGGTCCTCTACATTCCCATTGATGGAGGATTAGAACCCAGAACCATCAGCTTGAGTTCTATGTGACTCTGAATTTATTGAATTAATTTATATTAAATTATATTAATTTACCTGTTCAGGTCTAAGTAACTGTAAAGTATGAAAAAGATGCAGACTTTGTTTCGTTTCCGGCACACGCCGGCTGACGCCGTGACATCACAAACACGGCCCACTCACTCAGCAGCAGACTCCTAGTCGAAGGAGCAGCTTTGTGTCAAATCCAGCTTCACATGAAGTTTTTCACCATAAAACAGCACAAATAAACCCACAGAAGCTTTCATGGGTGTTATAAATAAACTGCATCCACTGCTGCGGGTGTGAATGGACGAAGAACAACGTCGCTGTTCTTTACAGACACTTTTCTAGAATCTTGATAAACTGAAGAGGCAGCAAAGCAGACGCACTTATGAATGATTGGATGGCCAACTGTCAGCTGCTCCTGTACTGCCCCCTTTCACCTGCTTGGCCAATCACACTCAGAGATGACTGGAAGTCAACTTTCAGGTCTTTTCCATGGAGATCAGTGTTGGAATCTGAATGAACTGACCAATCACCAGTTTTTGTCCTGAACTTGTTTGTTTGCCTTCAGGTTTGGTGTGTCTGGTTCTGGCCAGTCTGGGAGTTCAGACCTGCAGTGAAAAAGACTCGACCTGGACGACTCAGGACTGCAGTCCGACAGAGGCCAAAACCACGCCGTACCCGTTTGGCTGGTACCAGAAACCCGGTACGGAGCTCGCACGCAGACACACGAGGGTCCACAAAGACAGAAAGAGACGCCTGAAGACTTATGCTGCAGTCACACCGGACGCGGTTAGCGCGTCACATTCACGTCAACCGTGACGTGTGTCACACTCACTGCTGGACGCCCTGTCGGCGGAGCAACCGCCAACGTTTTTCAGGGCTTCATGCGTGGCCACATCATGGAAAGCATGGATGATGCTGAGCGAGTAGCTTGGGCGAGCACGCCACCGTGTCTGGGTTCACCAGGTCCTTCGGTCTCTCCCGGTAAACTTCACTCACTACGTTGAGTTACCAGAGACCGTCCCAGTTACAGTTAAACGGTAACCGAGACAGCCTCCACTTTAACCCCGCGGCCCAAACAAAAATCCTGGCATCGAGCCGACGCTCACATCGCGCCGCAGGACCTCAGATCGCGTCTCCACATTAACTTGACACTGAAAGCTTTAGAGATGTTTGTGTTTGCAGTGAACCAGTGGAGCTCCTCCCCGGCTCTCTGTCCGCCGCTCAGCCTGCCGGAAACCAGAAACAACGGTGAGACGCTAACGACTGTAAAACCAAACCACCCAACAAAACTCCTGCCAGGCATCTGTCCCCAGAAATCATGCCGTGAGGCTCTCGCATTAAAGTCACAGATCTCTTCCTGCATCTGACACGCCCACTTCCTGTCACAGTGTCGTTGGACGACTGGCATCTCCTGCCCGACTCTCTGGTTCTGATCGACCCGTCCCTCTCCACCTATGATGTCATCCATGTGAGCAGAGACATTGCCACAGACAAGGACCGGACCAGAGACTGGTGTCTCCATGGTAACCGATTCCCCTCATTGCCTGCGCTGATGGGACAGACGAGGCGGACGCTGACTGTAGTTTCTCACCAGCCTGCTGGGAGGCGGAGTCTTGTGCCGCCGTGTCACTCAGTGAGGTGGAGTCTGCCACGCGGTGCATCCTCTACCCTGACACCACAGTGTGTGGGCTCTCATCTTCCAGCACCACCTCCTCCTGTCAGCTGGTCATCAGAGAGCCCGCCTCCCAGGTGTACCTGAGGACAGGTGAGCTGAGCAGCCAATCACAGAGCAGCACTTTCCCTCCAGT
Source organism: Oryzias sinensis (assembly GCA_037389245.1). NCBI lineage: Eukaryota > Metazoa > Chordata > Actinopteri > Beloniformes > Adrianichthyidae > Oryzias > Oryzias sinensis. The sequence continues at coordinate 2,554,026 of CM074491.1, forward strand.
CTGTCATTCTTGGCTCTTTTTTCAGAGCGACTACCGTCGGTTACATCTGTTTCCATACCGGGTCAAGGGGTACTGGAGGGTGTTGCCGTGGAAACAACGGTGGGTTCTGACAGGAGGAGGGTCATTCAGTTCCTCGGCGTGCCGTACGCCCGCCCACCAATCGGAGGGCTGCGCTTTGAAGCAGCGCAACCAGCGGATTGGACGGGGACGTGGGACGCCTCCAAACCCCGGTGAGATGGTTAAAGGGTCACGTCAACTCTTCAGACCGTGAAGTCTTTTCCTTTACATCACTGAAGCTCCGCCTCCTTCAGGCCCAGCTGTCTGCAGCCAGGCGACGGCGAGTCTTCAGCCTCCAGCGAGGACTGTCTGTACCTGAACGTCTTCACTCCTGCTGCTCGGGTCGGTCACGCCCACCTTCAGAACCCCTTTGTTAGTTTAAAATGTTCATCGTTTGTGTTTATTGATCGTTGATCAGAATTACAGAACTGTAAATATTCTTCATGGCGGATAAATCGTTTGTGATTTCTGATGATGACATCATCACACCTGTCCTGTTTGTATATTAGAGGGGGCGTGTCCCTGTCCTGGTTTTCTTCTTCAACCCATCAGCCGATGAGACGCCAGGACTGTTGGATGGCTCCGCCCTTGCTGCCGTGGGCAACATCGTCGTGGTAACGGCCAGCTACAGGACGGCGGCGCTTGGTTTCCTCAGCACAGGTAAACCAAAACACTTTAGAAGGTAAACAAAGACCGTCGCGTGACTCGGGCCTCTGCAGGAGCTTCAGGTCTCCGTGGCAACTTTGGGCTGACTGACCAGGAGGCGGTGCTTCGCTGGGTCAATGCCTATATCTCGCTGGTGGGCGGAGACTACAACCGGGTGACTGTGGGGGCGGAGCGAGGCGGTGCTGACATCACCAGCCTGCACCTCCTGTCCAAGCCCCGCCCTCTGTTCCAGCGGATGATGCTGATGGTGAGAAGTTCAGGCTGCAGAACCTGAAACCAGAACCAGGAGCCGGGCTGAGTTCTCCTCTCCTGCAGGGTGGTTCCGTGTTTTCTCCCTCCCTGGTCCAAACCTCCGCCTCCGCTCGGCGCCGGGCCTTGGATCTGGCTCAAGAACTGGGCTGCGTGACGTCCGACTCCACCGATGAGAAGCTGGTCTCCTGCCTCAGAGCGGCGCCGTATCGGGACCTGAACGCCGCTCAGACCAAAGTGAGGCCTTCACAAGGCAGCGAGGTTCTTCTGGAGGTTCAGGTTCTTTCTAACCTACTCTGACCTGGACTGTGTGTGCCTCAGCTCCTGGTCACCCGCGACCCGTTTCAGTTCTGGTCTCCAGTCCGTCAGGCGGTCTCCAAATCCTCGCCGTTCCATAAAGTGGACCTGTTGCTGGGAACTTCAGAGGCGGACGGCCTGATCAGCCGAGCTCGTAGGATAGAGGTCAGAGGCGGTCCGCCGCTGCTCTGTCTTCTGACGACTCTGAGGTCACATGACCATTTCTGTCCAGGAGTTCGAGGTTCTGCCCGGTCGGGTCGACGACTCCATGCCCTTCTACCAGGCTCTGAGCCGCGTGCTGGGCGGAGCCAACGGAAACGAGCTACTGGGGGAGGTGGTCGCCTCTCTGGACCACAATCCTTCAGCTGCAGGATACAGCCTGTTCTCCAGAACGCTCGACAACGCCACCAGGTGGGAGGGGTTGAGCTGCAGAACGGAGGAGGGTTTTAACCACGCCCACATTCCTAATACAGTCACATCATCATATTGTTTCGTTGAGCTTCAGCCGATTTATTAGATTTTCATAATTTTTTTCCGAAGTATCTTTCATTTCTGTGATGTTTCTCCCGCTGTGATGTCATCATTTTTCTGCTGGATCTGTCCGTCCGTCCGTCTGTCTCCAGAGACCTGTTCATCATTTGTCCCGCGCTGCAGATGGCGGCTAACTGGGCCGACAGCAGAGCCAACGTCTTCATGTACCACCAGCCCGCCGCGGACGCCGCTGACAGGTGAGCAGGCGTCCACAGGGGGCGCTGCAGGGACTCGAAAAGCTTCCGTCACACAGATCTTCATCTGACTCTTCATCCTCAGGGGCGACTCCCTCGTTCCATGGGATGTGCAGCTGGTGTTTGGCGCTCCACTTTACTCGCAGCGGTTCACGTCTTCTGACCGGCGCCTCTCTCTGGCCGCCATGAGCTACGTCTCCAGCTTCATCCGGACCGGGTCAGACTTGTGTCTTTGTTTAGAAACAACCCGTGAGGCAACAGAAACTCACGGTTCCCCTTTTCTCGCAGAAATCCGAACCCGTTGCCCGTGACGGCGGAGTCGGTTCTTCCTCGCTGGCAGCCAGTCACTTCATCTCAGGCTCCACCTTCCTACTTGGAGCTAAGCCCCGCCCTCAAGCCCCAGCAGGGTTTGAGTCAGACCTTCTGTTCCCCGTGGAGTCAGCTGTTGGCGAGGCAGAGCAGCGAGGCAGAGTCAGGTGACAACTTTTCCTTTTTACTTTCCTCATTTTAAGAAGTAAAAGTTCCTCATCGGACATTCAGACTCGTTGATGTGATGCAGATTTTAAAGTGAGTCATGAATCAAATGAAGATCAAAATGACTGAGTTCAGATGTTTGGATTTCATGTGGCCGAGCCTGGTCGGGCCATATTTACAACACCCCTTGTGGGCCCCCTTTTTTCCCCGGAGTTCCCCCCTCCTGGGCGGGGGAGGCGGGCCCCTGCCTTGGTCCTCCCTGGACCAACCGTGGGCCGGGTGGGTGGCTGCCTGGAGTGCGGAGCGGGTCTCCCTTGGGGGGCCTGGCTCGTACCTGGGGTTGGGACGGGGGGATGCCCGGAACTCCTGGGTGGTGATGGGGTGCTCGTCTGGGGCTGTGGGCGTCCTTCTCCGGTGGGGCCCTGCGTTGCGCTCTCCCGGCGCGGCGGGGGGGCTGGTCTCCTGGTTGGGCTGGGGCGGCCCTCTCTTTCCCTCCATGCCTCCCTGCTCTCTGGCTCTGGGGGCCTTGCGGTGGTCCTGCTGGCCCTGGCCTGGGTGGCGGTCTTGGTCGCCCGGGGGGCGGTTGTTCCCTGCCGTTCCCGTGTGGCGTTGGGGGGATTCCGGCTGCTGCTGCTGCTGCGGCGGGGGTCTGGGTGTTCTTTTCACGTTCCACCATCCATTTTAGAAGAACATAAACACTCACCTGCGCACAGGTGTTAGCTCACCTTTGCACTAACAGTTTGCGTGATTGAATGACTGAAATATTTCACACTAGTTGGTTTAAAGTCATAAGTATGCGCGTGAACACTATCTGTTTTGTGTGCACGTCGACATGTGGACATTTTTGCAGCTAGCAGGTATGTTGATAACATGTCACCAGTTTTTTCCGGAGAATCGTTTAACTCTGAATTATTTTGATCTCCTGAACTTCTTTAGTCGCGTTTCCATTTGTTCTGTGATTTTTCACTCAGATAAAAATAGAACTTCAAATAAAGAACCGTTCAGGTGAATGAAAGGCATGTGTGTGTGTCAGCGGACAAAGCCCCGCCCCTTTTCTGCAGGCTAAATGTTTGGCTTCTTTCAGCCTCTGAGCTTCAGTAAATATTTGCTGTGGCACTTTCCCCGCTTCACGATCAGTCCTCAGGAAAAGGTTTAGGGAAATGATACGTTTATCATAAAAGGTGTTTGGAATATTTAATGTGACATTAGTTTATTAAATAAATGTTGTGTAAAATGCAAATAAAAGCAGGTTTTTTTACAGTTTGTTTGTAAAACATTATTAAGACGTTTCCTAACCAAATGAAACGTGAATAAATTGAACGATAATGTTGTTTGTTGCTAAACTTTCCTTCCTTCTGCAGATGTGTTGGGGGCGGAGCCTGTCCTGACCCCAGCACCTCATCCAGCCAACCTTTGACGGAGAGAGACGGCTACAGACAGCTTTGTTTCCCATAATTCCTTCTGATTTCCAAAGTCTTAATCATCAATAAAAAGCAGTTGAAACTCACCTGGCTGTGTGGTTTGATTGACAGGTGTCTCCGCTGATCACAGGGGTTTTTGTCAGACTGAGATAAGGTCAAATAAAAAAGTTTCATCACCAAAACAGTTTAGGAAACCAGATTCTAAACTTTCAGTTCATCTCAATGTGATGAACACATCCAACAGACTGAGAGGGTTGGAGGATCAGACTCCGCCCACATGGCTCCCCACTGTCATACATGTCCTGCTCCAACATCCCTCTCCGTCACGCCACACGTCCTCTCTGGACATAAACTTTCTCCAGATCTCCACAGACAGTGTGTCTCTCTGCTCTTCTCTCATCCTCCTCAAAGAAAAGATTCCATCTTCACCTCTCTTTCTTAGCATGAAACCGTCCTGCTGCTCACAAATGTTCACTTCTGCTGCTCGTCTAGCTTCAGCTACTCTTTCCCATCACGTCATCGTTTGGCTCATCAGCTTTATTCCTCTGCCGTTACCGCTACTTATTCTGACTAAAGGGCACCGCCCGCCACACTCCTCCTCCATTTCCCCCCACATGAGATCCTGATGAAGAACCAGTCAGAAACTCCACTGCCTGAAGAAAGACTGCTGTGAGAAAAATCAGCCCAGAGTTTGTTTTACAGAGCAAAAGAAATAATAAGTAACTGTGTTGAGTTGAAAGTGAGCAGAACATAAATCACAAAGTTATTGAGTCAATATTCCTGATTCTGCAACAAAGAACTATGTAAGAGCATTTAAACCCAGACGCCAGATGAAGAGGTTCACGTCCTCGGATCCTCTGATCCTCAGATCCTCACATCCTCTGATCCTTACATCCTCTGATCCTCAGATCCTCGGATCCTCACATCCTCTGATCCTCTGATCCTCAGATCCTCGGATCCTCAGATCCTCAGATCCTCGGATCCTTACATCCTCTGATCCTCACATCCTCGGATCCTCAGATCCTCAGATCCTCGGATCCTCACATCCTCTGATCCTCAGATCCTCGGATCCTCACATCCTCTGATCCTCAGATCCTCGGATCCTCAGATCCTCAGATCCTCGGATCCTTACATCCTCGGATCCTCACATCCTCTGATCCTTACATCCTCTGATCCTCACATCCTCAGATCCTCGGATCCTTACATCCTCTGATCCTCACATCCTCAGATCCTCAGATCCTGGGATCCTCAGATCCTCAGCTCCTCGGATCCTCAGATCCTCAGATCCTCAGCTCCTCGGATCCTCAGATCCTCAGATCATTAGATCCTCAGATCCTAAGATCATCCCCACGGGTATGAATCTGCTTTAGACATTTCAGACCTGATTCTCCTTTGAAAAATGTCATGAAGCTGTCGGCCTACTCTGTGACCTCATGGTGGTGCCATCTTAAACCAGACCATACAGAGAGGCAAACAGCCCCTCCCCCTGCCCCCTCACACCTGTGCACAGGTGAGGCAGGTGTATAAAGGAGTCTTTCTCTGCTTGGAAATTGACTCCATCAGCCAAACACACAGATCTTTGTCCCAAACGGTAAAGATGCTGCTCAGACTCTTCATCGCTCTTAGCTTCTCAGGTAAGAAAATTCTGCTTCCTTTCAGCAGCTCGGCTTTTGAAATGATTCATTATCTGCACTTTACAAATGAAAAAGGTAAAAACAGAGAAACATCTCTAAGAACCAAAACTGACGCCAGAGAAGCTCTGAGGAGAAAAAGACCTGAAGACAGAAAAGAGGGAAGTTTCAGGAAACGTTCAACCATCAACGCTTCTTCTTCTTCAGGACTTGAGCTGAAAGCAAACGCTGGGATTATACTTCCATCTTGAGCAAACAGATGGATTTCATAAAGATTATCTGAAGTTTCACAGTAACTCTCATTGTTAGAAAAACAGATTTCCAAAGTTCTGCTGATCAGTGTGAAGAAACCCCGACTTTTAGAGATTAAATAAAGTTTCTGTGGGAATGTTGACCAACGTCATCTTCTGCTCCGCAATCATTCTGTAAAATGTTGTTTCAGCTAAAAACATGTGAGGACGGCTGAAAGCTGAGCCGTGATAAACATGCTGATTCATGTTCCTGGGTAGAAGAACTATAAATAGCAAAGAAAAAAGTTTAAACCTGCTTAATCTAGGGTTTTGGAAAGAAGCTGGAAAAGATTTAAATGATCAATTCTGTTATGTAGATTATAATCCACTAATAAAACAGGAAGAACTGAAACAACAGATTAAAAACAGCTGATTGTGTAGAATTTCAGTGAAATTAGCTTTAAAAAAGGGGCAGAACAGTCATTTCTGTCAATAAGAAAGAGGTGAAATAAAAGTGAAATAAGATAAATAACTTCAATAAAATAGTTAGATTTTGCTTCACATTTAAAAAGATTCATTACCTGAAACCATAAAAAACAAATTCTAAACCGTCTCAACAAACACGGTTTGTTAATAATTCATGTGAAAAACAGTTTAAATCTGTTTTGATGACATCACATCTGTGTTCTCTGCTGTGATTGGTCGGTTTTACCTTAGAGTCAAATAAACCTAACGCCTGACCTCAGACAGATCCACCTGGTTGGATAAATTGATCCTTCGATTGATCGTTACACCTCCAGTAGCAGGAATTTCTCTCTGAGTCTGACTGGATGAAGTTTGGACTAAAGATGTTCTGGATCCATTTTAGGTCAGAGAATCGGATCGTTCACGATGAACCGATATGGATTATGAATCGGATCGTGACCACTAGTTATCATATGAATCGGGTTTTTGTTAAAACAATAAAAATCTGCTGAAAACTGCAGAAAATGTTAAACAGCTGAAAATTTCTGAAAACTTTCATCGCCAAACGATTTGGTTTCTTTCTTTAAAGTTTCTTCCATCAGGACTCAGTCAGACACGACGCTTTCGTCCGTCACCGCCACTCCAAACGTTTCATCACTTCCCGGGTCAACCCCGCCCCCCACCTTCACCCCGACGGCCAGCACTGTAAACGGCCCTACCTCAACTGCGCCGGACGTTCCGCCCGGCTTCACCACCGCTGACGCAGCATCCACTGAGGCGCGTCCTCCTGTCGCCATGACAACCACAAGGAACAACACCACACAGCCGAAGTGGTCTCCAAACCTGGTCCAGGTCAACACCACTACCGGGAGCAGCGCCTCTATTGCGGGCTCCCCTGTCACCTCTGACCCCTCGGTTCCGATGATCGCCCACCAATCAGCAAACACCAACACAACCAGCAACCCGCCGGCAAAAAGCGCAGCACCGGCGGCGTGCAACTGCCAGGCGGTCCCCGGGTGGGCGATCGCCCTGCTGGTTCTGGCTTCTGCGGTTCTGCTGCTGCTGCTGCTGCTCGCACTGGTAATGAACTGTTGGCTGCGGTTCTGCTGGAGGTTCTGTTTGGTCTTAACGAGGTCTCAGGAGAGGATGAACAGAACCAGAAGGAACCGGAGTGAGAGAGAGAAACCTCAGAGCCACGCGCTCAAATTCCAGATTCAGATCATTTTAGCAAAGTCAGAAACTGCTCAGATAAATCCTGAATTCACACAAAGAAGCAACATTTGCCACAGAGAAGCTCAGAAACTGTTAAAAAGCCAAAGTTACCAAAGTAAACACATGTTTCCTAAAGTAAAAGGATCCCTTCAGTCACGAAAAGCTTAAAATATTTTTGCAGATGGAGGTTTGCTAAAGTTCTTTTGACCTCAAAGAGAAGAAGGTTTGGAAGGATTTGAAGGTTTCAATTTCATGAAATGATGCTAACGATGCTAATTATGCTAATGATGCTAACGATGCTAATGATGCAGTTTCTTTGTTTTATAAAACAGAAAACTTCCAAATACGTTATATCAAGAATTAACTTAAGACACTGAAACATTTCAAATACCAAAGTGAAAAGTCATGAAAATCTACTGTTGATTCTTTTTGTTAATATTTTTTTATTTAGACATTCTGGGTTTCAGGATGTGAGGATCCAAATTCTTTTCTGGTTATCTGAATCCATCCAGACGGGAATTCCATCCCATAATCTGAACCACAAACACGGTGAATTTAAGCAGCAGCTGTCAGACACAAGCGCTCAGATCCATTCATCAGCTCAACGGCTGCAAGTCTTTCCTTCTGCTCTTCCACTTCTGTTATTCTAGAAAAGGGACATTTCTGTTTATTCTGAGACAAAACATTGACTTCCTGTCCATTGATCATCCAGGATTCACCAAAATCTGAAGGTAACCAAACACTAGAGCCTCTAAACCACAGCCAGCTTTTGGAAAAGCCTCTCCTCTCTGGAAGCAGTCGCTGCTAAGCGTCTCAGTCGCAGCTTCAGGCTGTTGCTGATGAGCGTCTCTGTGTTCCTGCAGCTGCTGTGGTGCTGCTGCAGGACCAGGAGGAAAGGCCTGGTGGTGTTTGAGCAGCAGAACAAGCCCAGCGTCATCCCTCTGGACGACACCCACAACCGCTGGGACCAGACCAACGGGGGCAACCAGGTAAGTCAGCAACCGCAGAGGAAGTTTACAACTCATCACTGATCCGTGCCAGAGTTACTCACACTAAAGTGAACCGAACCAGGTCATCCGCGGTCACACCGAGGGGAACTGTACCAGAACATTTTTAGCTTTTACACAAAATCTCTGCTGCTTTGGTGTGTGTGTGTGTGTGTGGGGGGGGGGTCTGCTTCAAAGGTTCAAAAGGTTAAATGATTAAAAAAATATATATATTTTTGTGTGGAGTTGCATGTTCTCCTGTGCATGTGTGGGTTTCCTCCGGCTTCCTCCCTCCCATGTGAGTGTGCATGAGTGTGTGATTGTGGCCCTGGGACAGACAGACGACCTGTCCAGGGCGTCCCCTGCCATCGCCATGACCCCAAAAGGAACAAAAACGGGTTTAGAAGATGAACGAATGAGGAAAATAGTCTCAAATTTATCCCAGCGATCACAGACTGGGGTTCTCAGAACAGAAACTGCAACCAGGTTCTAGTCTGAAGCCGGGTTCAGGTGCGGTTCTGTCCGCACACGTCCGGCTCAAACATATGACCGGATCTGAAACAAAGACTGCTGTGTTTACGTTTTGTGTCCTATAGAGTAATGTAAAGATGGCCACTCCCCTGCCTTACAGCAGCAGACTGAAAACACGCAGCCCGTCCGTGGAGCGTTCAGGTGTCGGTGAGCGCTCTGCGGTTCTGAGCGTCTTTTTGACGTCAGACGACCCTCGCAGCCGCAGAACGTCCTGTCCGGGTGGGTTGGGTCTGGCTGTGGGTGTGTTGGTCACTGTTTGTTTTCACTAAGCCAAAGTTTAAACAGGAATCAGAGAGAAATGATGGAAACTTGGAGGTGTGATGTGATTGTTGTCGCCATGACAACAGCGTGACCCGCTGACCTCCACTTTCAGCTGTTTGTTCCTGTGACCAGCAGCCAGTTCCGTCGCTTGCACGTAAACTGCTTTGAGACGCTCTGATGTCTTTCAGGACGCGTTGGAGAAGGCGACCCGAACAGGAAGCTACAACGTCACCAAGCAGTGACCCCTACAGGCCAATCAGCAGAATGAAAACCCCCAAAACGCTTTATTTATTGTCTGTAAACAACTGTTGCTTCAAATAAAAAGGTTTAAAAATGGACAAAGCTGTGCTCTTATTTACAATTGCAATTTAAAAAGATGTATCTAATTACGCTTTAATCACAAATGTCTCATCATCAATATTCATTTAATCAGTGACACTTTAGATTCCATCCATATAAAGCTCTGCAGCCCTGATTGTCGCCTGAATCTGCTGGAGATCCTCCATAGAGAGTTCCAAGGCCTGCAGGAGTCTCTGGACTTCAGCCAGCAGCAGGTTCAGGAGGTCACAGCGGAGAACCAGAACCTCAGAGAGACCATCAAGACTCTGAGCAGCGACACCGCTCGTCTCTCTGAGGAGAACCGCTCCACCAAGGAAACCCTCCTGGACCTTTAGGTGAGGAGCATGAGGGACAACCTGGTGAACTCTGGGATTCCAGAGGAGGCAGGAGAAGACCAGGAGGCCACGGTGAAGTCCTTCATGGAGGCCCACCTGAAGCTCCCCAAGGAGGAGGTGCAGAAGATCAGTTTCCATAGGCTTCACCGGCTCAGAGGAAGAAGGTCCGACCACCAGCATCCGTGACCAGTTGTTGTGTAATTCAAGCATTTCAAGCTGAAATGGGAGCTGAAGGGAACACACCTCAGCGTGAACAACCAGCTTCTGGTCGAGATCCTCCACAGAAGGAAAATCCTTTTCCTGCTGAGAAGGAAGCACCTCACCGCCGGGTCCTGAGCGGTGCTCGCCGTGGACGGGCAGCTCTTCCGGGACCCAGAGAGGCCCCCCTGGCTGTGCTGAAGACAGCGGCTAAAGGTATTTAAATGAAGGAAAAACCGGCTCATCAACCGTCCACACCTCCATCTCATTAAAGCAGTTTCATTTCTCTTCCCTCTCATGCTTCTGTTGTTTTTTTAGTTATGTCTGTTTCTTTCTGCTTTTCTTTCCTTCTTTCTTCTTTTAAATAAAAGTAGGGGACTTTTTGTCATCATTGTTATTGTCACTATGAAAATAATAAAAACATCAGTTTGGTAAAGTTAGAAAGAGTTCAATAACTCTTCTGATAAACGTTCAAATGTGACAAAAGTCTCTCAATCATTCTGCATTAACACAGAGAGTGAACCACAAATGCATTTCTAAAGAAAAAGATCGTTCTTTCTGCCTTTTCATGAGATTTGTTCTCTTCCAGCAGTAAATGCAGACATGCAGCGAGCCGGCTGCCAAGGGAGCGTCAACAAAGTGCAACCTGAGAAAAGAGCATTCTGTCAAAATCAATCATCTCTCACAAATGAAGAAATGTCTGCTCTTTTCTTCTCCAGCTTCATGGTTGCCATGCTCATCTTTTCATGCATAAAAGTCCAAATACTTTGCAGAGCACCGTAGGGAATCGAACCCTAACCTGCCAAAGCAGGCACACCATTATCAGTCTCTTTATTTTTAGACCAAACATGAAAGGAAGCTTTGGAGCTGGTGGTGACTTCTGTTTAGGACAAACTGGATCTTTGCTGTTTCTGCTTCTCTGAGGATCTGTTGAATCCCCCTTAGTCCTGCCTGAAGTCTCCAGGAGCGACAGCGTCATGATGGGGCCTTTGACCCTAACGAGGGCGGGGCAAATGCTCCCAACAACCGGGCTCCTGAGGTCCATTCAAGCACTCAAACCCCTCCACCATGACAAAGTGGCGATTCAGGGAGGGGAACATTTGGTTTGCTAGCCAATTACTAATAAAATGTATGAATCAAATGAAGCAGAACTTTTTACAGAGAGTGAATGTTTTTTTTATTTTTCAACTGTGAAGAATAAATTGCCTTTGAGTTTTTAGCTGGAGGCCTTAAAGACAATGGTGAAAATGGTGTTTTGGTGTTTTAGGAGCTTTTTACTCCTGATGGAGGACATGTATGAAAGAATTTTAGATTAAAACTGCGTTTCTGAGTATTCCTTTATTCATCTCATGATGGATCTGGAGCAGATGAAAACCTGCGGTTAGAAAAACCTCAGGTTTGTGACACATTAACTGCCCCGGGGGGGGGTCTCCCTTCTCTGCTCCATCAACGCTTTGGTTTTCCTCGTCTGAGCTGGAATCAGACTCACAACTCTGCTGCTGGATAGCTTCAATACTGCTTGCCGTTACTTTGCTAATATTAGCTTGAGGTTATGAGGGGCTGTAAGCTAGTGGGAGTTAGGGTTAACCAAAAACCAAACCAACAGATAACCAGCTGATCGGAGCTTATTGAATAAATAAATGAATAAAAATTCACTTAAATAGGGATAATGGCCTTCAAAGTGTGCGTTATCAGAAATGAACGCACGCCGTGGAAGCGAGGTGCGTTCATTTCTGTTCTTTACACTTCTGATCACACAATGAAGGCTGGAAGGGGAAAGGTCTCATCTTCCTCATTTGATGAAGGTTAACTCTCAGCATTAAACAGCTGAAGAAGATGAAAAACACGATTTTCTGTTCACTTGGGTTGTGTGAAAAACGGTTACAGCGATGAAACCTAAAGGTTTTGTCTGGAAAACCCTCATCAGGCCGAATGTTTTGATCCTGAAATGGATCAAAACATTCGGCGAATAAATGAGGCAGAGGAGACGCCGCCAGGAGGAAGAAGCTCGGGGCTCTTTCTTCTGGGCTCCGCCCACCTGACCTTTCACTGAAAGCTGTTCTCCAGACGTTTTGTTCTGACTGAACGTCTGATATCTGTCAGCTGACTCCAGGAGAACAACAGGACCCCCCCAGACGTGACGTCTCTTCAGCCCGATGAAGACGAAGGAGCACAGCGACAGCAGCTCTGAGAGCCTCGACTTTCTGAACTTCTTCCCTCAGGGGGACTGAAGGCTCAAGGCCCTGAGACCCACCACCTGCCTGTTTTCCTGCTCTCCCTGCACTGCTTGCTGCTGATTACCTGGACCAGGGGAGTTCCTTCAGTCAGACTGTGGAGGCCTCAACCAGAGGACTCCACACCGTTTGGCGGTCTGCTGGATCTAGGGGAACCAGGACTGAGCAGCCCCGCTCTGGACCCTCCTCCAGTCCATCGCTGGGCGTCTGTGAAGAGGGTGTGATGTCATAAACGTCGCCATCTTGGTGGCGGCCACCTGTTGGCCGCCTAAGGTACTGCACTGCGGTTCTGGGACGGCTGAGGTCACACCGGGTCACTCAGACGCCATTCCTCTGCTTTTACCGCTTTAGAAAGCCCAACGGATTCTTGACGTCACTGTCTCCTGATTTATTTTTTTCAATTGTATTTTAGGTGGGGGGGGGGGGGGGGTCTGCTCAGGGTGTGCTGGCGTCCAGGCTCCTCAGCCACAGGTCCAAAGCGTATTTGGTTCCGGTGCTGACCCGCTCCACGTCTGGACCGCTGGAAGGGACTCGGCCGATGAAGACGGATAGCGGCAGCAGAGACTCGCTGAGAGATCCGTCTGCAGACACCTCCATCACCCTGGAAGCATGGGGGAGGGGGCACAAAGGTAAAGGCAGAGGAAACCGGACCGCCCGACCCGGATTCTGACTGAAAGTTCGTTTTTTTTAATCATTTTTCCTTTCTTCAAAGATGCTCCACCATCAGGTTTCTGCGAGGATCTTCTAACATCAAACGTTCTCCTCCAACAAGAGAGACAGATCCTCTGAGATCCAGGAGGATTTAGATCCTCTGAGATCCAGGAGGATTTAGATCCTCTGAGATCCAGGAGGATTTAGATCCTCTGAGATCCAGGAGGATTTAGATCCTGAGATCCAGGGGAGGATTTAGATCCTCTGAGATTCAGGAGGATTTAGATCCTGATTTCCAGGAGGATTTAGATCCTGAGATCCAGGAGGTTTCAGCTCCTCAGGTACAGCCTGAAGTTCCTGTTTGGTTTTTGCTTCGTACCCGCCTCCTTAAAGCAGAGCCTCTCTCTTGGGTCGGTTCTTTAGAACCGGTACCGTCTCCGATGTTCTCATCCCGGTTCTCCGGTGAGGAGAGAACCGTACCTGAAGCTGCTGGGCAGCTGGTCCACGGGAACCTCGCCGTCTTCTCCGTCCACGGCGGCCACGACGGCCCGGGCGAGCCGGCTGTCGACCCAGGCGCAGGCGCTGACCTCGGCGGGGGAGGGGCTCAGAGACGACTGCATGGGGGGGAGAAGAGCGATGGACGACGGGAGCTGGAGGTGAGATGAGCAGCCAGAGAGCAGGTCTCACCTGGAGCTTCAGGTGAGAGTGGGGGGAGAGCAGCAGCAGGTAGACCACCACATGGTGTCTGTGAGGAAGACCTCTGGACAGCAGGGGGGGGGACACCGACTGAGACAGAACACCAACAGCAGCGTCAGAAGGGGGTTCCTGGATCCGGACTCTCCTCCGTCAAAACCTGTGGAGACAGAACGGTCCCGCGTACCTCCCACAGTCCCAGGACTCGAGAGGACACCCCCTCTGGATCCAGCCGGAGTCCGGTTTCCTCCTGGAGCTCCCTCAGACCCGCTTCCAGCATCTGCACACAAACAGCAGCAGCCCGTGAGGCGCCGCGCCGTCACGCCTCGCCGCAGGGCGGGACGCGGCTCACCGTCTCCTCAGGCTCGACGTGTCCTCCTGAAAACCCACAACAGTCCATCAGAGTCTGGCTTTGACCACAGGAAGCCTCGCCCCTGTGGGGAACGCAGACCTGGAGGAACCCACACGTTGGGAAAGATCCGCAGCTCCTTCGCCCGCCGCGTCAGCAGCAGCCTGCGGTCGGCCGTCTGCAGCGCGACGGACACGCCCACGTCCACCCCACGCTGCCGAACGTCCGGCGGGACGGCGGCCGCCTCAGCGGGCGACAGGTGCTTGATGGGACAGAAGGACGCCCGCTGATGGAGGGAGCAGAGGTCAGGGAGCAGCAAACCCAAAAGAGGAGGTGATGAACATTTTCAGGGTCCCACCTTCAGAGGAACGCGGCGTCCTTCATCTCCTCGGGAGAGGAGAAACTGGTTTCCCTGCAGAGAGCAGCTCACCTGCACCTCCTCGTCCTCGCCGTCAGAGAAGTGAGCCGTCAAACTCTGAGGAGCAGAATGTCAGACGGGAAGGCGTCAACTCCAGAAACGGAGGGATGACGTCATCATGAAGCAGACTGTCTTCAGATTAGGGCAGCGGGTTCGTGTGTGTGTGAAGGTTCTGGAGGCCGGCCCGGTTCGCACACATCTCTGGTGACGCCCGCCTGAGGCTGCTCTGGTTCAGTCGTCCTTTTCATGGATGTCAGCCTGAACGGGTTTTAATCCCATAATCTGAGGCTCCGTCTACAAACATCCTCTGATCACAGAGACAAGTGAAAAAAGTTTGAATGTCGGCTGCTCTGAGGAAATGTACGGAGGCCCCCCCCCCCCAGGGCCAGTGGTTAAAAACAAACACACTGGCACCTGGGGGGCCCCGTAGAAACGTCTGCTGTGAAGCAGTCTGACCTGCAGGAACGGGGCCTGCTGGGGGGCCCCGCGCTCCTTCCACACGTAGACCAGGACCCTCCGGACTTTATCCATGCCGCCCCCCCACGTCCTCCTGCTACCTGAAACCACAAATCATCAAAAAGCTTTATTTAGAGTTCAGATCTTTATGGAAGAACTTCTGCTCTCAGCAGAAACGAATCCAGTTTGGATGTAAGAAAACATATTTCACCAAATTCTGACGTATTAACTGAGAAGTAAAATTCTGTTTCACTAAAACTTACAAATATATATGACAAAAATACTTGTAATATACACTAAATGAACACAAATTCAATGCTGCAGCGAAATATTAGTCCTTTTGTTTTTATGTAACAAAGGAGTTTATAACGTTTAAGTTTAGTGCAAGGCCTAAATTCATAAAAGTCGTATAGAACTGAACGTACAGCGTTTGGTTATAACATCAGCATCAAACCAACAAATGTCTTTTTACTAATTTACAACTAAAAATGCAAATGTTAACAATTGACGTGTCAATAAAGTTGTAGCAAAAAACAGCCTAAACACAGCTAGCAGGCTTTAGCTAGCTCTATGGGCTTTAAAAGCGGAATGTGTTCAAAATGATCGTAACAGAAGTATTCTTTAAACACACAAACGTTGACAGCTGCTGCTATAGTTCGAACAGATCATATGGACCGTTTCGGAACCGGGAAAACGTACGAAGCTTGAAACCACAGCTGCTAACATGCGAGAGGGAACTTCACAATAAAAGCCGCCGCACTTCCGGTTTCCGTAAAAGATTTTTTTTGTCCATTAAAAGTGTTCAGGTCGCATTCACGCTGATCTTTCAGGTTCGCAGCAGTTTGTTTTTACTTGCTGTGGCTCCGTCCTGCCTCACAATATAGAAAGCAAAATGGAGCTGAGCACAGGCGCCTCCAATCCAGCAGGTGGCAGTGTTTCCTCTTTCCATCGGTTCATCACACATGTAAAAAATGAAGGAGGAAGAGCTTTTGGGCTGTAGTGGAGAGTTTTGCATTTTGTCTTTAGAGCCCCTGTTTGCACTTTGTGTTTTTGGGAGTGATTTTTTTAATAACTCTGACATCCCAGCTTTGGAAAATGGACATGTTTGGTGCTCAAAGCAGATCTGAATGATGGTACCAAAATTCACAGAACCAGGACCTCCTCAGGAAGCCGGCCGCAGCTGGTTTCCTGAAGTGTTTCTGAGCACGGAACCAAACCGTTAGCGATGTTCAACCAAACGCTAAACGAACCAACATGTTTCAGCACCAGAGGTCAAATGGACGGAAAAGGTCAAACAAAACGATGATGTTGAGCTGAGTGGCTTTGCCAGCAATGGAGCTATGGAAGGCAGGTGCTAATGACGCTGGAGCCCACCCAGCTGCTGTTGGGTGGTAGTGGTGGTGGGGGGGGGGGGGGGGTGAAGTCTGAGAAAAGATGAAGTCAGTCTGTGCTTTGTAGTGGATTTAATCACAGAAACAAGTTAGTGACGAGTTTGGACCTCAAACATGGAGGCCAGAAGAGAAATCCAGACACCCAGAGGAGGTCTACATGGATGCCCCCCCCCCTCAACCCCCCCACGGAGCGCAGGAGGGCAGGTGATGGATGAGAGGAACAACGAAGCGTCAGAACCGAGGAGGTTCCTTCTTCACAGCAGATGGACGAGGAAAACGAGTTCATCCCTCAGCTAAGCTTCAGACACAACCCAGCTGGATCTAAATTACCCAGAAAGCATTGCAAAACACAGTTAAATGACACAACACAGAGGGGGGGGGCTCAGGGCCTCTCAGGCTGAGTGGGTGGGGGCGCCGTGGGCCTCAGATCCGGCGGGTATCAGCAGAGCGGCGTCCCCGTCAGGCTCCGCCTGCAGGTCAAAGAAAACAGATGTAGCAGCTGTCCGTCAAAACGTTTCTGTTCACGACGCAGAAAACGCAGGAGAAGCGGTTCCAGCTCTGGACCGTCAGAACTCCGGACAGAACCGAGAACCTCAGCCAGCAGAACAGATCTGTCCCGTCTGGAGCGGCTTCCTGCAGAACTTCTGCCGAGGGAACAGCTTGACCCGCTTGCTCCCGTTCCCAGCAGCAACTAGATAACGAGGTCAGTCGACCCCGCCCACCGCCACGATCCTCAGTGACGGAATGATCTAGATGGGGGGGGGGGGGGCTTCTAATGAAAAGCAGATTTTGTATTATGATTGAAACGATTATGTGAGGAAAAAGTCCGAACGCCTCAGATGCTTCTGTCGGAGCGACCGACCAGGCTGGCAGCGCGCCTCGCCGCAGGAGCCGATCGTTCAGACCCTCCTGAGGTTCAGGAGGAAGAAAACTTTGGATCTGCTGGCGGAGCACGGCGCTGAACACGCATGTGCAGCCACACGTGTGTCAGAGGGGCGAAGATCGTAGCGCACCGCCACCGAGCGTTAAACGCCGCTACCGAGCGCTAAACGCCGGCCACTGAACGCCTAACTGCCATTATCAGCCACTGAGCGCTAAACGCCACTATTTGCAAAACTCAAGGTTCCAGCAGACGCCATAAGTATGCTCCACACAAAAGCAGGCGGGTCAAAAATGGAACCACAGAGTGAAACTTTCATGATTAAAATGTTTCTGATGGTTTCCGATCTTCCATCAGTTTCCTTGTTTAGCTCCGCCTTTCCCATGACTGTATGTGACAAATGCTTTTTCCACCTGTCACCTGGCCTGTCACAGCTCATCACTTTTAGACACGTCACGCACAACCACCAAATGTTTAAGACCGGTTTGATTTTTGGAATGTTTCTCAGCTCTTCCTGGTGCACAAGGAACAAATGGTGGCAAAGGCATTCACTTCCTGTTTAGTATTTGGGCACAGGAAGTGGAAAGAATTTGGATTTCTATGTATTTGCCTTTTGTTATGATTTGAGTTGTTTGTTTATTCATGTTTGTCTTTATTTGCAGGACTTTAACTGTATGATTTACAAAACATTTCTATCTTTAGTTGTAATTATTTAAATGTTGTTTAAAATGGCTTCCTTCCTGGGCGTGGCCAGACGATTAACTGGAGCCCATAAAAGAGGAGGAGCTCAGTGTAAAAAGCACAGAGGATGGCCAACGTGAGACCAGCAGAGAAAGACCTGGACCTGGACTGAAGTCATCTGCCTCCTGGGTGAACCAGGCCACTCTAGTCACATGACCTGACGCTGTAGATCTTCACGTCTACACAGACGGCGCCGCCACAGCTGCTCTACCGTGACGGGAGAGCTTGTGGCGTCTGGATGGCTCGTCCAGCGAGAACGCAGACGGTGACGCAGACGCAGACCTGCAGGACCAGCAGAACCAGGACCACGCCCAGAATTCCGTACAGAACCGACTGAAAGGCGTGGAGATCAGAGCGGTTCCCATCAAACAGGAAGTAGTTACGAGGAATCGGCTGAGGGATGAACTCACATCCAGCGTCCTGTGGTAGCTGAGGCACCTGCGGGTCCACTCATCCCTGCTTCGGGGACCCGTTTGGGACGGGTCACCGCAGGACAAGACCGAAGGAACGGCGGTCAGCAGGAAGCAATCGTAGATCGCCCCGGCGAGGCCGAGCAGGGCGCTAAAGGAGTTGGGCCAGCAGAGACGCCTGGCCTGCAGGGAGAACGACAACTACCAGATCAGAACCGCAACGCCGACAGAGGTCAACTGATGATGTCATCACCCACATCTCAGGGCGCGGCGAGTGTTATGTTCAGGAAACTCACCAGTCTGACTGACGGCCGCCGTCCTGATGCCACAGCCAGAGAGCCCGAGACCACGAACTGCAGCAGAGACACGGGTCAGACGTGGCCCCCACGGGTCAGACACGGGTCAACTACGGCCCCCACGGGTCAGACACGGCCCCCACGGGTCAGACACGGGTCAAATACGGCCCACACGGGTCAGACACGGCCCCCACGGGTCAGACACGGGTCAAATACGGCCCACAGGGGTCAAATACGGCCCCCATGGGTCAAACATGGCCCACATGGGTCAAATATGGGTCAAATACGGCCTACACAGGTAAAATATGGGTCAAATACGGGGCCCCATGGGTCAGACACGCCCACACGGGTCAAATACGGCCCACTCGGGTCAACTACGCCCCCACGCGTCAGACACGGCCCCCGAGGTTCAAACAGGGGTCAACTACGGCCCCCACGGGTCAAGTATTGATGTTCTACGTACAAACAGACCAACGCCAAAGGGGGCGTAGTGGATCAGGAGCGGGGAGAGGAGGGGGGTCAGGCTGAAGAGGACGGACAGCAGACCGATGAAGATCTGGACGACCTGGAGACACGATGACACACAAATAGTGAAACAAATAAATTTCAAAATAAAGCTTTTTTAATAATTAGCATTGTCAGCTGTTCTACATTTTTAAAAGAACCGCTCCGAACCCGAGAATCGACTCACCCCGAGGCCTTGAGGCTCCCTGTGTGCAAATTTGTCCTTCTTGATAACGGCGTTGAAGGAGGTGGGAGGAGCCCTCACTTCAGGGGGAGGAGCCTGTTGTTCAGTGTTTCCCGGAGTCTGGAGAGAAATGGAGGAGGCATCCCGAGGAATGACGTGAGTGATGACCATGAGCTCACCGATGGTGGTGACAGACGTGGACGCCATGATGAGAGTCTGATCCCGCTGGGAATTCTGGGTAAAAAAGAACAAATGATGACACGCAAAAGCGAGGACGTAACCGTGTTCTGGGTTTAGTTCAGGGTGAGACCTCTTTGTGTTCTCTTGGTCGGTTCTGAAAAGTGAAGCTGGATTTTTATCCTTAAGAAAATAGAAAACTTCTAAAGTTCTGATTTTCAGCAAATGTTTAAACCCAAAACTCCTCCAGACTTAGGATGACTCAGCAGGTTCTGAGCTCTTCTTCAGGACCTTCGTTTGGATTTTGGCTGTTGGATCATTTAAACCGGTTTGGTTCTTTTCCTTCATAAATCTGAATCACAGCAATCGACTGTTAGCAGGAAGGTTCCTGGTTCAACTCTGCAACCCCAGAGTTGACTGTCTGGAGAACTACACTGAGTGACTCCGCCCGGTGCATTCCAAACAGGAAGTGGCTCCAAGAAGCTGCAATCCTGTGGACAGAGGCCTCAATGAAAGTAGGTGGAGCCTACTGGCCCCACGTTGAAAACGTTTGATGAATTTGGTGTAACAAGCCCACTCCTGATTGGTGAGAGTGGTTGCCATAGAAACGATGACTCAGACTCAATCACTGCTTGCTGACGACGTCTGGCTCCAAATGGCGGCGTCCGTACAGAAAAAGAAATGGTGACTGATTTGACTTCATGTGGTTGGAGCAGGAAGTGACCCGTTTCTGTGGATGACGTCACACGGTCCGGTTCCCACAGACGGTGAACGGACCCAAACCAGGAGGAAAGGATGATGAAGACTCTGCTCCTTCGGATCCTCTTCATCCGATTCTGTCACTTTGTTCCCGCTCATTTTATTCAGCATCTTCTTCTTCAGCCAAAGGGTTGCTTTCCTGTTCCAGAGCCACATCCCATCATACCCCCCACCCCACCACTCCCCCACCTCCCCACCCCCACCACTCCTCACCTCCCCCACCACCCCCTTCATCTCCTGAAGTCCACAGAAAAACTTCCACAATCTTCTTTCTTGTTGGAACTAAATCAAACTTTTCTGGGTTTGGGATCAAACTGCAGGTTTACAGTAAATTAGATTCAACATATAACTAAATGTCGGACTTAAATCGGACGTTACGTTCTCAGAAACCAATCAGAAAGCAGGTAAAACACCTGGATGAACTTAGCGCGCGCGCCGAAATAAAAGGTAAAAATCTCCACAGACGGAAGTGGAACCTGCGGCTCTTTCTCCGCACCTCTCACCTGGGAAACGTCTCGGAGCGGATCACCTGCCGTGAAAATGACGGATCCGTTTTTCTTTCAGTCCGTTTGTTTGTCTAAAGTTCAGAGTCCGACTGTGCTGCCTTTACTGACCGGAGAAAAGTCGGAATCCCAACAACCCCACCTGGAGGACCGGAACACAAAAGCTGATGTGGACGAAACATTTGTTGATTCTGGAACAACATTTCTTCTTTATGGTGAAATAGGTTTGTTAGAAACAGTTTCATAATGACCACAAACCAGTTACGTTGATGGAAACGGTTCCTTTGAACGGACTTACGTTTGATGATCAAAGCTTTACCTGCATCAGGTGAGTTTTGTGAAAAGACAGAGTTTCTCTTCCTTTCCTCCAAAAACATCATTCCTTTTACACTATTCCTGTCACGTACACACTTTAAACTAAGCTTGCTGGCGTGTTTTAAATATTTGTTTAAGCATTTCTGTTTCTTAATATTCACCTGAAATAGCCAAACGTTTTTTTCAAGCCAAATCTGTAGAAGTCTGACTGTACCTGAACGCAGCACAAGGAAGTGGCAGAAAGTTTATTGACGCTAATAAAAAGAAAAGAGGAAAATATACGTAAAATATGTGATATCTGGGCATTTTAAAGAATAATTGTACATATGGTATTTTACTGTAGAAAGTCTGAGCGAGAAAAGGATGAAAAAAGTTTAAACTTTGCAGAAAACAAAGATGGTAAATTTATGACTTGCATGACAAAAGTCCACAAACCAAAGAACAAAATAAAGTTGTAATTTCATCAAAATAAAGTTGTACATTTACAAATTAATTTAGAAATAGCGCGGCTATGTCCTTTACAATGACAACTTTTAGAAACATAAATGTATTTTCTTTAAATGTGTTTTTTTTTAAAGTCCCTTTTCCTCATATTGGGACGACTTTGTTCTGATAAAACATTTTTATTTAATTTTTCTCATAATTTTAGGTTCTTTTCTTCTTCTATGGTGGCCCTAAACTGCGTTTTAACAATCCAATCATTTTAAGTCATTTACTTTCAAATCTATTATTCAGGTTTCTACAGCGCTCATCCTCTGACTCTTCATCCTCCTGATGCGTTCAAATCCCCTCTGGTAGTTTCTGCTTCACTTCCGCTAAACAGTTGAACTCAAAAATCAGAGCTTTGTTTCAAGATCATTTAGTTTTTGTTCCATCAGCTTCCTTTTATTGGGCTAATTTCACCTCAAACATTGAATGGAAAAGTCTGGTCTTTACCACAAAAATACTTCTTAACAAATAAAGTCCAAGAAATCTCTTTTAAACTCCTACACAGATTTTATCCAGCAAAGCATTACTTAACTAAATTTAAGGCTGACATAAACACCAGCTGTACTTTCTGTCAGAAACAACCTGAAACCTGCTCTCATTTATTCTGGTCTGTGAATTCAAATACAGATTTTGGAAAATATTCACAAATTTATCACCGATTCTATTTTTGCTGATATAAAACTTTATTATAAAAACGTACTTTTTGGTTTCCATAGCTTTGATGTCAAAGACTGTGATGCTTTGTGTAAACATGAATTATTTATATTAAATTTATACACAAAAGCAAATTTTTTCAATAAAACCTGATTTCTTTGTGTTCAAAACTGGAACTGCAGCAATATTTAAACTAAATTTCTGTTTCAAAAATACAAAAGCTCAAAAACAATTGACATTTGTAAATCTTTTGGATCAGTTGACATAGATTTACTCGTGATTTTCTTTTTACTTTTGTTTTATTTTATTTATTCCCTTTTGTGGTTGTTATTAATAATTATAATTTTTTATAGAATGTAACACGTTTGTTCTGTATTCAGAATTCTATTGTACATTATATGTGCATAATTGTTGTATTTTCTTGTTTTGTATGTTGCAATTGATCAATAAAATTTTTTTTTCAAATCTGTTGAAGAAAACAGCTGAAATGTTGCGTTTGACCAGCAGGGGTCAGTGTTTCCCACAAACACGTTTGGGCTCTTTTCACTCTTTAAGCCTCATAAACTGATAAAGAAGAAAATATTTACCTTCTTTTTTTGTATTATATATTTTGACAGAGTTTTATGTTTAGATTTCTAACAATTGTTAGCCTTGTTAGCGTGTTTTGATGTCTCCTCTCTCATAAATACATCAATATGAACGTTAGTCAGAGGAAGCCGTTTCCTGATGGAACCCTTAGGGGCAAAGGTCAAATCATTAATCCATCGTTTTTGCCCCACTTTCAGATTTTCACTCTGAGCCGATAAACAAGCAGACAGCCGTCAAAACTGACGATTTCGCTCAGAAAACCCGAACAATGGCGTCTCGTCCGGATGGAAGTTGGCGCTTTTCTTTGAATCGCTGAAATCTGCTCGTCCATCAGGAAACATGGAGGAGCAGTTCTTGAAAGAATCCCCGGAGGAACGTTCTCACAGATTCAACTTTATTCACTCTTTCAGGACAACAGCATTATTTTTCAGTGTAACCTTGGAAACTAAAGTTTGGACATCTTTTCACGGCGCTATCCTCATCGCTGACACTAGGGGGAGACAAAGTGACACGAAATGTGTCAAAGAATTCCTGCCAAATCTTCTGATGATCCAGAGGCTCATTGGATATTTTGAACTTCTATCGCTGGATTACAAACAAAGTCTTATAATTGCTTAGATTTCATCTGATCTACATTCATCTGTTTACACTAAACACAAAAATACACAAACCATCAAAACAAAAACAGTTGAGGCGGAACTGAGTCTGAGGTCACGTCTGCATAAATAAAACCAAACATCTCAAATGTGCAACAAAAACATTCATACGTCCATTTTTTAAAAGGCTGCTGGAGCCTATCCCAGCCTCAGCTGCATGAAGGCGAGGTTCACCGTCAGACGTTCTCGCCTGAAGGACGATTTAGAGCCGCCAAAGAACCCCGAGGGAGGAAACCTAGGCGGGAACCAGGAGAACACGCAAAGAACACGGCCACGGTGAGAGTGTTAACCACTACACCACAGCGCATAGCAAGAACCTTTATCACTTAGAAGGTTCCTAACTCAAACCCCAATCAGATTCAAACTTAAGTGGTCTGCAGACGGACGGGATTTTCTGCTGCTTTGAAGAGAAGAATTCAGATTTGTTTTGTTGCTTTAACAAACCCAAACTCTAGTTTCACTGAAAGCACAGAAATGAAGTTTCATCTCTGAGGAAAAAAGGTTTCTTTTGTTAAACCTGAAGACATGAACCGTTCTGGTTCAGAAATGTAACCCGTTAAATAAACAAGCGTGTCGTCTGCAAAGTTTGCTGGAGTCCAAACTCTGGATCTGCTTTCAAGTTTGTAAAAGATTTAGCTCCACTCCACTTATTTTTCTTGGATGTGGGAGCATTTCTTTGCTGCTGTAAATGACCTACACATTTGTTGAAAAGGTGAATTTTTCTGTAACCTTTAGAAATGGTCTTCAATATAAAATAAAAATGTTTTTTTTACTCTTTTAGCTGCAGAAACGCCTGGAGGAGTGTTTCCCGTCAGCAGGAGCGTCACTCCCCATCGTTCAGCTCAGTTGGCGCCTCCTTCGTGCTCCCCAGAGGGCTGATCTCCATGGAGTTGTCTTTTTTGCTGCCGTCCTTCACGGGGAGCAGATGACAGGATCTGAGGCCGGC
The DNA here is from genome assembly GCA_037389245.1 of Oryzias sinensis. Taxonomy (NCBI): domain Eukaryota; kingdom Metazoa; phylum Chordata; class Actinopteri; order Beloniformes; family Adrianichthyidae; genus Oryzias; species Oryzias sinensis. The sequence continues at coordinate 2,578,397 of CM074491.1, forward strand.
CGTCCTCTGCCTCAGCGTGAAAAACGCTCCGATGAAAATCACGCAGATGCAGACGGCCAGCAGCACAGAAACCACCGTCAGCGCGCCGAGGTAACTCCTCTCCACCTGAAGGCCCTCCACGGAGATCTGGCTGTCTGTCCTGAAAGACGGGGGGTTGGTTTTGGACTCGGACACTGTGGGAACATCTGGACTGGTTTTCATCCTGGGAACGCTCACGCCGTGGTTTCCGCGCCGATGGTCTTGAGTGTTCTCGGATCCCTCGGGCGTGGGGGTTTCAGTTGGGATGTCCTCAAAGTCCTCTACTCCTGGATGAGGGGCGATGGAGCGAGGGGTGGTCTTCAGCAGAACGGTGTAGCTCACAACCACCTCCTTAAGCCCCGCCTCCTCTGCTTCACAGCTGTAGCTCCCCAGGGTTTGAGCCGAGGCGAGGAAGCTGAGGCTGCCGTCAGGTGAGCGGATGAAGAGCGTCTGGGGAAGAGACTTCATCTGGGAGGAGGTCCAGCTGAGGACGGCCAGGTTGGACGGCCGCTCGCACTCCAGCCGCACAGCCTGGTTCAAGCCGACGCTGACCTCTCTGCAGAGACGGGGAAAGGGGGACGCAGAGGATTCAGGTCCAGGTCTTTGAGGAGAAGATCCACAACCTGGATGAAGAAGAGACGCTACCTCTGATTTCACCCGGACTCCTGTCCTCTGGACAGACGTTCTCCCCGTTTCCACTCTCAAGGTTTTGAATCCTGAAGGAAACACATTGACAGAAAGAACTGAAACCACAAGCAAGTCCTCGTCCCGGCGGTCCTGACCGGTGGACGGGGCGGTCTGCAGGTGAGAAGCAGGCACACAGGTGACCTGCATGCAGAGAACATGTTCACGCCCCTTTTTCTACCGAACACATGGCACCGTGAGAGAGCGGGAACAGTTCAACTGTGTGTGGACGCCCTCCAGCCACTGAGTTTCACGTGCACGCCCCGAGCGTGCAGCATTAGTGGGCGGTGAGTCAGGAGCCAGAACTCGCACCTGTGCAGGTAGATGTGACTGAGGCTTAGTGTTTTACCTGCCTTAGGGTTTCTCTACTCCATACGGAACTAGAAAGGTTTCCTGTCAGTCACACAAACGATCCGGTTCCTCCTCATTTTCTGATTCGCTGGTTTCACCTGAACCTGTTCTACAAAACCGTGACAGAAGAGAAAGTAGAAACCACAGCGGCGCACACGTTTGTTTTTCCTCCGAGTGCTGAACTGGCGCCCCATGTGGTTGGACGCCTCGGCCAACCGCCCGTCCCCGTCGTTGACGTCCCAGATGATAAACCCAGTTCTGTTTAGTTTAGCTAGTGTGTAACGCTCAGCCAGCTCGTCCTAAGGACAAAGTTCTAAAAGCCAACTGCCGCTCTGGACGCGGTTCCGGTGCTCCAGACGCTCGTCAAAACTCGGACAAACCCGAAAACTGTGACACATCCAGAGTGACAGCTGAGCCTCTAATGACAGTAGAAACAGCAGCCGCCGGCGACGCAAATATCCTCATTTTAGAACTTGTCTGCTATTTACGAATCACCCAGCAGATTTTGATGGAGAAAAGGCGGCTTTAAGGCCGAGCATTGACACTTTAGGAAGGGCTTTGTCTCGAATCGTCTGTGAAAAAGAAAGTCAACATTGGAGCTGAAGCTGCGGAAACAACCAGGAAGTTCCTCACTGGAGCATCCAGCTGGCTTGTTGTTTTGGGACTCCAACGCTTTTCTGGGGCGGGGCCTGTCAGCGTAAACGTTTGGAACAAGTCTCATGTCTTTCCCTTACTGTGATGACGGACACTCACACGTCCTCCTCACTGCCGCTCAGAGCCGTGCAGACCCTCCTGCTCTGGCTCCACCCACACAGAGGGTCCCGGGACAGGACACACTGGCTGCAGGTTCTGTGGGCGGAGCATGTGGCCAGAGGCAGGCCGTGACCCCCTGACGTTCCCACATACAGAATTCCCTGCAGAACCAGAACAACAGACCATTGATCAGCAGAGACCAGCGGGACAAGCAGAAATTACCCAGAATTCCTTTCCAGAGAGCTGCAGCTGCTGTGAGGCTCGGGGAAGATTGAATGTCCAGAACCGGCTTCACCGCAAACATCCGTCATGTGTCGGTTTGCTAAAAGAGGGCGGGGCCTCTGCAGGAATTACCTTCACGGAGGACAGAACCACGCTCCTGACCAGCTGAGGTTTGGTGAACAGCTGGACCTCCTCAATGATTCGGGGTTCCGGCTCAAACAGAACCACCTTATGGAGGAAACCCGACTCTGAGGAGAAAGACCAACATTTTGATCAAAGAATGACATTTTTCTTTTATCTAATGTACATCTAGATACATATATAAACCAAGTGGCTGGAATAACAGAAACATGCAGACAATAACTGGAAACCCAAAATCAAAATGAGAAACTTTTCCAGAAATGTTCAGAAAGCTCCAGGCGTTGGTCACACCTACCGGCCACCAGGAACAGAAGCGTGAACTCTTTCCCGTTCGCCGCCGTGGTCTTCATCGCCGCCACGTGGCTGTAGCGATGCTCAGCAGAAACCAGAACCGGTTTGTTTCCGACCGGTTTCACGCTGCTGTCCGTGAGGAAACTGGATCTCACCTCCTCCAGGACGGCGTCCGAGGAGCTCGCCAGTCTGCACTGAGGGTGGAGAAGACGGATTCAGCTGCAGGTGGTGACGAAGACAAACGCCGACCGACCAGACCCCACCCTGACCCGACACCCTAAACCTTATCCAGACCCTGACCCGACCCTGCCGGATGCAGGTTACCGCCCTCTAACACCAAACTGTTCCAGACAGTCACATGACACTAAACAGTCAAACAAGTCTCAATCAAAGGCGCCATTCACGGATCTGAGTCCGCCACCTTTCCAAACTGTCTTCCAGAGGTCGGAATCCACCGCTGGCTGTTCTTGTCCAGCTTCCTGTAATTCCCAGAGAAGACGGTGGTGATGTCCTGCAGCGTGAAGACGCACACGTCGACCGACTACTGGACTTCCGTAACAGGAAAACACCTGCTTCACTCCTCTGAACCCTTTCATCTGGATCAGGAACCTGCCCATCTGACAAAGAAAGGATCTAAAAACGTGCTCTGATTTTTGCAGAATGAAGGTTTGCAGCGGCGTTCTAAGCTTTCTTCTGTAAAAACGTAGAAATCTATGACAGAACAGATGAAAAGGGTTAGTTCCTGATCCAGAGATGCTTTTGGAAGTGTGGGCGGGGCCTTTCTCTTCAGATCAGATGTTCTGTGTTTTCTCCTGGTCACCTCTAGGTGGCGTCAAACACGCTCCAGTATTCTTACCACTGAGAGGTAAAGACGCCGTAAAACAGCGTCTCAGAGGAGTCGCTGCCCTCTGGTGGCTGGAGGGTGAACATGTCCTGCAGGACGTTGTGAGGAGGCCTGTTGGGGGGCCGGCAGAGCAGGGAGGCTTTGGCGAAGGAGGTCCACTTCCTCTGCAGGATCCTCTGTCCCCCCACGTCGTCCTGTGAAAGCAGCACAGGGTCAACACCCTCCACCTCTCCTGCAGCGCCGCCGCCTTTTGATGGAGCGCCACCTTGCAGACTTGCGCCACCCGGGGATCCGCAGCTTCTCCTCGAAGCGGAACTCGTTCCCAGACTCCGTGAAGAAAAAGTAGATTTTCCCGCTTGGCTGAGTGGGCTGGATGATTTTCACATACTGCCTGAAACACAGGAGGAGGATCTGAATGTAGGAGGTCTGGAGGAGCAGCGGCGGCAGGAGCCGGAGGGGGAAGTGAGTCATGTGGGCCAGGCGGAGGTCAGAGCGCGTTAGCTGGCATTAATAAGTGAGGATCTGCCGACTTCATGAGGTCAGCATCAGGAACCACAGCTTCCTTCTCCACCGCCTGACGACCTTTCCAGACCTCCTGAAGCTACACGTTCTCAGGTTCCTTTGAGTCCTGATTCTTTAACATCAAGAGGGTTCTAGATTCTACGGGCATGTTCCTTTATCAGTTTGACTTTTCTTATGTTTGCTAAATTCATTTTAAAGACAGTAGGAATCTTTACAGTTGGAGTTCCTCAGGGTGTCATTTTAGGCCTCCATCTTTTCTCTTTACCAGGTTGTTGTTTTCCTCCGATGTTTAATGAACCTTGAATCTGCTTTCACATGTCTCTCAGGACCATCAGCCCACGGAGAAACGATGTGAACGTGGAAACCTGGTTTCCGGTTGAAACCTGGTTCCTCAGAGCCGCCAAATGCTTGTTCACGGTTCCTCCTGTTCCCCGCTGACCTCGTCTTCTGGATCACTCACCGTCCAGTAAAGTGGCGAAGTTGTCCAGGCTGACGTCCGGCCGCCTGTCTCTGCTGAAGTGACGGGAGATTTGGGGCTTGGTTCCTCTGAAGTCGGTGGTGGTGGCGGTGAACAGCTCGCCGTCTGCAAAAAGCAGATTACAGAAGAGTTCAGATGACTGATGACCGTGTCTGCAGTTCTGACTGATAGGTGATGCAGAAGTTAAACCATTTTAACTGCTGCTGAAATCTACCAACAATAAAAGAATCTTGAACTCCTAACATCTGCTGAAAGCTGTCAGAAGACCTGGACAAAGGCAGCAGCAGGTCTGTGGAATGAGGAGGAGGTGGAGGAGGTCTGCTCCTGACTCCCATCATCACTCACAGATGATGAGAGCCGCTCACACTAGAGAAGAGCTTTTCCTGAGCAGAAACCGTCGGTGATTGATGGGTCTGCACTCGTCTTCTCCACTCCCTGCTGCTGTCCTTCCCTCTTTAGACCTTCCTTCCACTTCCTCAGCAGTAAGCGTTTGGATTTTATGTTTTCTAGCAGCTTTAATCTTCTGATGCTGCGTGTGATCGGGGCCTGACGCCTCACAGGCCACACCCACCCAAGGCGAGGGCGGAGCTCCTCTGGAAGGGGCTGTACGGGCAGCGCCGCCAAGGACCGTTGGCGCTGACCATGGAGAAGGTTAGCAGGTCCTAAAGAAAGACAAGGGAGTCTGTAAGACGACGTCTGGAGGATCAGACCAGAGGAGGAGGAGGACCTACGATGAAGGCATCTTGAGGGCTGTAGGCGTGGCTGCCGCAGGCGTAGAGATGGGTGGAGTTCAGAGGCAGCAACACATGGACAAAGTTTGGACAGTCCACCTGAAGACAGAGAGACAGGAATAGTAAACATGAGACAGGCTTGTCTGGATGCATCAGCATCTGTTCTCCTCATGGAACTTCTGCAGGGTTCCAGCCGGATCTTCTGGGCGGGGCTTCCTGTTGGATGCTAACGTTTGTCTTTGCTAGCCGGTGTAGAAAACCGCTGAAGGGACAGAATCAGGTGAGGAGAGAGAACTCACAGCTGAGAACGTGTACGGGAGATTAGACGAGCTTTGTAGACCAGAAGAACAGGAAGGTGGTGGACGCATCCACCTCCTGTAAAGAGGGCGGAGCCAGACCTGAACGAGGGTCTGAACTTTGGACCAGACCTGAACTTTGATAGAAGGATGTCTTGACTTCTCGTCCTCTATTTAATGGTTTCGTTTGTCGTGACTCAACCTCAAAACATTTTAAATATGGGATCCAAAATGGCTGAGAAAACAGGAGCAATGGTCATGAAACAGTTAAATGGCGACTGTCTTCAGATGCTGGTGGAGGTCCTCCTGCTGGTAGGATCCTGTCCACCACCGGAGAAGAAGACGGTCTGATGTTTGTGGGTCAACGTCTGAGGAACTGAAACTGCTTCCTGAGAAAGTTTAAGCTCAGAAGTTCACCAACATGAAGACGACGGTTCCGCTTTCATGATGGAGACATGATCACATGACCTCTGACCTTCCTTCAACCCGATTAATAAACATTAACGCAGTGAAATGTTTCTGTTAAACCCAAAGGTAGGTCACTCCAGCTGTTCCAGTCTGCAGTCATGTCCCACAAAGCATCATGGGATAGAAGCTGCATTTTGGACCACACTGACCCGGTTTGGCTGAAGGGGAAATTTACCTGCTCCTTCCTTCATGCCGCAGTCGTCTGTCTCATTGGCCGTCGGACGCCATGACACCTGAACGGAACAGCAGACAGGTGAGTCTCACAACAGCAGAGGAACCCGGCTGCAGATCCACGGCTGAATGCCTCACTTCCTGTTTCTGGGTCAGGATTTCTGCCTGGCTGACGTCCAGCGACAGGATGGCGTCTCGCGCTCCGACGTAGAGGGTGGAGCTGTCGCTGCTGAGGAACAGGGTGGTGACGTTCTGAAGCCTGAAGCTCCGGACAGGTCTGTGAGACGAGTCTGCAAACAAACATCCATCTGTTAGCGCACGCCTGACATTAGCTCCTCCCACAGGTGTCACAAGGTTAGAGCAGATTACGAATCCTTCAGTGCTCACTGTAACGTGTTCATCGTTCCGTAGTAACCTAGGAGTTCTAGAAACCAGTGAGCATCAGTGTTCACTAGACTGATGAATATAGACCACAATGCATTGTGTTACAGCCACTTTTGGCTTAGGAGCTTTTTTTTCCTAGATAGATTGACTAAGGTTTTTGTAACTTTTTCCCTCAACCTTTATTGATTAGAACATTCAAATGTTTTCAGAAAACATTGTTAGATTTAGATAACTTCTGTCCAGATCTGCAGGCGACTAAAAGAAAAGCTGCAACCAGTTCAAGTCTGACTCATCACCAACTGAGAGAACATGGAGAACACGGGAGAACATGGAGAAAACACGGGGAGAACATCGGGAGAACATGGGGAGAACATGGAGAGAACACGGTGAGAACATGGGGAGAACATGGAGAGAACACGGGGAGAACATGGGGAGAACATGTAGAGAAAACGGGGAAAACACGGTGAGAACACAGGGGAAACATGGTGAGAACATGGAGAGAACACGGGGAGAACATGGAGAGAACACGGGGAGAACATGGGGAGAACACGGCGAAAACATGGGGAGAACACGGGAAGACCATGGAGAGAACACGGGGAGAACATGGCCTAAAACATGGGGAGAAATACGGGGAGAACATGGAGAGAACACGGCGAAAACATGGGGAGAATATCACGGGAAGACCATGGAGAGAACACGGGGAGAACATGGGGAGAACACGGGGAGAACATGGAGAGAACATGGGGAGAACATGGCAAAACACAGAGAGAACATGGAGAGAACATGGGAGAACACGGGGAGAACATGGCTAAACACTGGGAGAACATAAGGGAACACTGGAGAACATGAGGAGAACACGGGGAGAAATATGGCGTAAAACATCGGGAGAAATATGGAGAGAACATGGGGAGAAATACGGGGAGAACATGGAGAACATACGAAACATGGAGAGAACACGGGAAGACCATGGAGAGAACACGGGGAGAACATGGAGAGAACACGGGGAGAACATGGGGAGAACACGGGAGAACATGGAGAGAACATGGGGAGAACATGGCGAAACACGGGAGAACATGGAGAGAACATGGGGAGAAAATGGCGAAAACAGGGAGAACATGGAGAGAAATATGGAGAGAACATGGCTAAAAACACGGGAGAACATGGAGAGAATATGAGAGAACATGGGGAGAACACGGGAGAACATGGCGAAACACGGGAGAACATGGAGAGAACATGGGGGAGAACACGGGAGAACATGGAGAACACAGCGAAACATGGGGAGAAATTACCGGAAGACCATGAGAGAACACGGGAGAAATATGGAGAGAACACGGGGAGAAATACATGTAAAACATGGGAGAAATAATGGGAGAACATGGAGAGAACATGGAGAGAATATAAGTGAAAATATCGGGGAGAAATATGGAGAGTAATATGGAGAGAACATGGAGAGAAATATGGGGAGAACATGGCGGTAAAAATATCGGGAGAAATATGGAGAGAACATGGGGAGAACATGGCGAAAACACGGGGAGAACATGGAGAGAACATGGGGAGAACACGGGGAGAACATGGCGAAAACACGGGGAGAACATGCGGAGAGAACATGGGGAGAACACTGGGAGAACATGGAGAGAACACATAAACATGGGGAGAAATACTGGAAGACCATGAGAGAACACGGGGAGAACATGGAGAGAACACGGGGAGAACATGGATAGAACATGGGGAGAACACGGGGAGAACATGGCAAGAACTTGTGTAAAACATGGAGAAATAATGGGAAGACTATGGAGAGAACACGGGGAGAACATGGGGGAGAACACTGAGAAATATGGAGAGAATATGGGGAGAAATATGTAAGGAAAAAACATAGGAGAAATATGGAGAGAACATGGAGAGAAATATGGGGAGAACACGGGGAGAACAGGCAAAAACACGGGGAGAACATGGCGTAAACACGGGGAGAACATGGAGAGAACATGGGGAGAACATGGGGAGAACATGGAAAGAACATGGAGGGAACACGGAGAGAACACAGGGAGAACACGGAGAGAACACGGTGAGAACATGGAGAGAACACGGAGAGAACATGGAGAGAACACAGGGAGAACACCGGGGAGAACATGGAGAGAACATGGAGAGAACACGTGGACAGACGGTCCGCCTTCACCTCCTCAGGAACCGTCTGCGTCCGGTGGTTTGCAGAAATGCTTTTGTGTTTTCAGGACGTTTTTAGTTTTAAATAAAGTTCAAAAAAGAAAATGCAGCTTTAAAGGAATGAAGTCAGAAGTGCTCAGCTGTGAGAAACGCTGTGAACAGAGATGTCTCAGTGATCTTTGCTGTGACATTTACTCAATCTGCAGAGGCGTGGGGGGAGGGAGGGGGGCTTTCTGACTGGGTGTGGCTCGCCACAGAAGCTCAAGATAACTTTACACTCTCCCTGCAGATTGAGACCCTAAAACATCTGAACCGTTCAGTTCAAACACATCCTAGAATAGATCAAGAACCTGCAGAACATCAGAGATGGCGCTCTGAGTCCAGGTTGTGGGCGTGGCCTGTGGTTCTGGTCAGGATCTGCCTCACCGCTGCTGACTGCTCGTAATCAGAGATCAAATGCTGCAGAGATGTGTTTGCATGCAGACGAGTCTTCACAGGAAGTGAGGCTGTGGCGTTCCGCTGCTCATGACCCAAAACTCGCTGACGTCTTTGACCTCAGATCACATCAAAGGACAGAAGACGCCAGAAGAAAGTCTGAGTTTCTCATGAATTCTTCTGCAGTCAGTCGGTTCTCCGCCTGACCTGAACGCGGCTGCAACACGTGGAATCCTCAGGAGCCGCCTGGCCTCCGTAAACAGATCAAACGGGTTGAATTGACTTGATGTGCTTCCAATCAATGAAGTCCATTTAACCGCCATCTTCCTGCCATATATAGACGCCGCCATGTTGGAACCAGAAATCCTCAGTGAAAATCAGAAAACAGAAGTAGACTGAGCCCTGAAAAAGGGGAGGAGCCACAGGGGAGCACCATCGTCCTCCTCATCTGCCTGGCTCAAGGGTCTGGATGACATCACAGAGGTCTCACCCTCAGATCTCCTGGAGGACAGAAGGTTTAAAGGAGATCCAGGAGAACATGCATGGGGGGGTCTGAGACATTTCAGTCCCACCGACCCGCTGACATCTTTGTCTGTTGGTTAGTCAGTGTAGTTTAGAACTGATTTTATGTTTTTATCATGAAAAAGATCTTCTGAAGATCAGAGAAATCTCTTCCCCTAAGGTCCAGAACCCTATGAAGGTCCTGCCGTTCAGACGGGTTCTGTCAGCTGGTCTGTGGTTCCTCCAACCTCTGCGGCAGAAGAGCTCCATCTTTCCTGGTCTTTAAGGTTTTTAAAGGTTCAAGTTAGATCCCATCTACCAGAACGATCCTTTCCAAAAACAGGAAACGTTCCTCAACGGCAGCAAATAGAAGGTTTTTCTTCCAGACTTCCACGTTCTGCTTCTGCTTTCCCATCAGAGCCTCATCCCAGACCACAGAGGGTCTCACAGCTTCAGAGGAGTAAGGCTGACCTCAGAGGGTCTCTGGGGTCAGGAGAAACTCCCACTTCCTGTCGCTCATGGTAACAACCTCTTCCTCGTGTGACTGTTGTTGATGAGCGGGTGGCCAGCTGAATGCCAAGTCTGTAAAACATCTGCAGGTCACTGTCCTTTCTCCCCTGCAGCTTTAAAGACCGCCCAGGCTGAGTGGCCCCGCCCCCCAGGTGTTCCAAACAGGAAGTACCCTAAAAATCCTAAAGGCTGTGTCTGAATTCTCGCCCTAACCCCTAACTACCAAAAAACTAGATAGTGGCTCTTTGTGGTGACCTGAAGTTCCAAAGCAGGTCAGACGCCACGCTCACGGCGTTTTTGAACGGCGGATATGACGCCATCGATTTCAGTTAAAATCTCATTGATAGGAGTGTTTTGAGATCGTTATTTACATTCCAGTCTGCCATGAAGATAAAAACGTTGATGCTTTATCAAAAAATACATTTACTTTTGCAAAAACTAGACGCAATGCATTGTGGTCTATATTCACCAATCTAGTGAGCATCGGCGCAGACTGGTTTATCGCAGAGACTTCTGGGAAATTTCTAGGACTCTGGATTTTGGGATAGTAGTTTCAGAAAAGCTCTAGAAAATGACAAACGCACTAAATGGTGAAGGAATTCAGACACGACCATAGACTTCAATAGAGAACAAACAGCTGATACTCTGTCGTTCTGTTGGTCGGAAGAACCATTCTTACTATGACGCATTTTTAACACGTTTTTTTCCTGATATATTTTCTGCACAAGTTATTTAAGCTCTAAATGACCAATCAGATGCCTCTAAAAAAGTTGGTGGAGCCTGCTGGCCCCTCTGTGCAACTGAGGAGAAGTGACCAGAGGAGTCCATTCCATCTTTGCTCCCTGAGGTTCTGGTTTCTAAATCCTGATGTCACTTCTGCTTCCTGGTTGACTCACTTTCAACACAACTTCTCCAAAAAACCGAAGATGACGAAACCCAAAAAAAAAAACCACCCAAACGCTCCGGAGAGCAACTGAGTGAAAACAAAAGAGGATCAGGAACCTTCAGGATGCCGGCGCCGTCGTTCACACGTGAGCGGCTGACAGAGGTCAGCATGGGGGCGAGGAACCAGCCACTGACGGCGGTTCTCACTCATCAAGAGTCACAGCAACTGGAACCTTTCTGCCGGTTTCAAGATGTTTTCGTCCAGTTGCTGTGACTCAACTTCAAGACACAAACAGGTTTAAAAAGGAGATTTTCTTCACACAAAACCCAATAAACTGGAGGGAAACAGCAGCTTGAACATCTCTGCGTCCTCCTACAGCCTTTAGAGGAGAATTCCTCTGGAAAAACGGTCCAACTTCAGGCTTTCTACGCGGTTCACAAATCCTGAAAGGCTTAAGTGGAAGGACAGACGCTTACAACCAAATCCATGAACTGATGGAATGGGGATTCCTGCGATTGTCTGCGTTCAGCTTCTCACCGTTTCTATGAGGAACATTTCAGGCAAACTCAGATCTTTAGAGGAAGAATCTGCAGAAACAGACTGGAGCAGACCGCTCCGCCTGAAAATCTTCTAATCTTCACTGTTTGGATCAAACTCATTCATTTCTTTATTTAAACGTATCTTTTAAACAAAAAAACTATTTGATTTCTCTTGGAGTTCCCTCTTAGGGCCTCACAGACGCTACAGGCGCCAGCCTGTCACCACCAGGAGCAACGTGGGTTCAGTGTCTTTGCCCACGGACACGTTTACGGCGGCCAGCTGAGAATTTGACCTATGACCTCTAGAGGTTCAGCTTGGACCTCCTGCAGATCCACAGACTTTAGTGAACGACTAGAACGAAGATCTTTAAACTTCTTCATCGACATGTTGGTGTTTCCTGGAGTCACAGAAGATCAAAACGACTTACTCAGAAGAAAGGAGCGGCGAGGAGGAGGCAGAGAGCCGCAGGAGCTCAGGAGGAGGCAGAGGAGGAGAACCGACCCAAACATGACGAAGAATATGGAGATGTCAAAATGCCGTGTCAGTTGGTGTTCTGCGAGCGGCGACAGTCTGCACGCGTCTGGAGGAAACACTGAGAAGCACCGCTTCCTCTCTGCTGTGGTGTGATGAAGAGGAAGAGGAAGATGGGGGTGTCTCCTGAGCTGGAAGTGCTTCACCAGCTGAAGAGCAGCTAATGGACAGAAGACACTCAACCAGCGAGCTGAACGTTCTCCACGTCTGAGTCCATTAGAGAAGAACGTGTAGCTCTCCGTGCTCTTTAACCGCCTCGGCCTTAAAGGTTTCACATTTCACTGAGCCATGAAGCTGATAGGAAGTGAAAGTCTGAGCGCCGCCGTCGCTTATCTACTGCAAACATCTCAAACATGTTCAATCTACCATCCAGAGCTGAATGTTCAGACATGGAAAAAGTTCCCTTCAATTCAATTCGATGATGCTTTTCACACGTGCGACCGGTGTGGATTGGATACCTACAGCTGCCTTTGTCTGCAGCTGTGATCAGATTGGTTGAAGAATGGAGAAAAGCATGTAGAATGGATGTAAAGCCTCAACGCTCTGTGTTTGACAAATACAAAGTGAATGATCCTTTATCTCATTGATTTATACTTTTATAAAGCATGTTTCACTTTGTTCACGTCTTCCTGCAGGATTCTGTCTCAAATATTTCCCAGACAACAATCAGTACCGACTGGCTGACAGATCCATGAATGCAGCAGCAGCTGCTGGTTGGAGCTGCTGAGGAGGATCAGTCCATTGAAATCACATCAGGATGAGGTTCACAGCACAGACTCCCCCTGAATTCTGCTGGGGTAGGAGAGGGGGCATCCCCTCATGGGGCAGAAGGCTGGGGGCATTCTGCATCTTTGGGAGATTTTCTGCTGTTGCCCCTTTGAAATCAAAGAACAGAGCTGTAGCCTCAACACTGAGAGGGACTTGAGAGTTGCAGCAACAAACCTGCAACCTGGTTTTGAACAGATGTGTAGCACAAAGCAGACACACTGCAGCCATGAACACAACTTTGTGTTTCTTATTTCACACAGGTTCAATGTTATTGTTGTAATGAAGTGAATGCTCCTTTATTTAATGTTTTCTGGTCTTTAGCAGCAGGAACTTTTAAGATGTTCATATGGCATTTAAGTTAAACATGTTGGATTATTTTGTAACAGGGTTTTTCACATGGGGGGGGGGGGGGTCTCCTCCAAATGGGGGAATGAGAAAAAGTTTTAGAACCACTGATTCAACATACCCCCCCCCCTCCAAAAACACCAAATATCTGTATTTCCAAAACAGAACGTTTTACCTCAGTGTCCTCTCTCAGGTGTTCCTCAGGGTTCTGTACTGAGATCCTCCCTCTTGCATAAACGATCAGCTGCTGGGCATCAGAGATCCTCTCTGCAGTGAACCCATCACTCTGTGGACGTCTGAAGATCATCAAACATCGTCTCCTCCTCCCCCCTTACTGCTCTGATGGTTCTCAAACCCAGAGAAGCGTTTTCCTGAACATTTGACGGGCAGCATTTGGTTTTCCGTTTGTCTCCTCACATGGAGGACTTTCCAACAGATGCTTCTCCGGGTTCTAAAGCTGAGCTGCTTCACGGTGGAGGAAGGAGGAGGTAAACTTTTCTTTTTTCATTTCTAAACTTTGTTCCTGCTACACCTGGACTCCAGCTCACATGGATTACAGAAGTTTAGATGAAGTCTGAGTAAAAGCCTAAAAATGCTGAAACATTTTCATCTTGGAATCTGATGCGGTTGTTTTTTGGGTCGGAGCAGAAATGCTGGTTTTGAGGGTCCTTCATGTTTTACAACAAAATGTTCAGAAAAATGACTTCACAGAACCCAAACTTTAGCTTCAGCTCTGAAACATTTTCTCTCGTTTGTCTACATTTCTTTTGTTTTAAATAAACCAAACATTTCACTTTTAACATTGAAAGATCGGCTTTATTTGGACTCGTTCCTCCAAACGTCTCGACTTCCTCTCCACATTTTTGTCTGCGCCGCTAAATGAGACGGGATTCCCATCACATTCCCACCTTCAGGATGTCTTCTGGTTGGCTGAAGCCTTCCCACAAACCTCTGCTCTGTGAGGACGACGGCGCTGCGTTTGCCTGACAGATGCTCCCACAGGACTCTCTCTCCTGCCGCCATCGGGGGGCGCCACAGCCCGAACAGGAACCCGAGCTTCATCTGTAGGCAAGTTTGATTTTGTTCAGGCGTCCTTGAGAAAGGCACTAGGCTGTCAGCAGGGGGCGCACTGGAGCCCCTGGAAGCAGCAATGTTAGCAGTCTCTGCGCAGGAGCTGCTGAGCAAGGCACTGACAGTATTTACAGTCTGACTTGATGAAGGATTCAATCCAACAACTGAGTGCAAAACAGATAGAAAATCCTCCTCTTCCTCTTTGTCTCCATGGCGTCCAGTCCCCAAGAGGGTCCACACTCACCGTCAGACGGGGGACTCGGCTTTGGGAGGGGCCGGGGGTCGACTTGGACGAAGAGGAGGTCGTCTGCAAAGAAAGGCAGGTCAGTGGCTCAGTTTCCACGGAAACACAGTTTCTTAAAGAGGCTTTAATTTTGGAACAAACATACAAAGCATGAATGAACACACAAGACGCAGAAAGTGGTTTATTCACAGAAGCGTTTGTTCACTCTGGTGGATGAAAAGTCGCTGATCCGAGGGAACGGCGGCCGTTTATCGGTGATTCACTCTTTGACTCAACAACAGGAAGTTCTGCTCTCTGACCGGCTGAGGACTCAGGAACACGAGGCTGAACCGGAACCAAGTCGATCCTGAGAATCCCAGATCATGACCATCGACTGCATCAGAGAACTGGACTGAGTGACCCCTCCCCCCTGGCGGTCCAAACAGGAAAAGCATCCATGGTGGCGTGAAAAAAACGGTGACTGAATTGACTTCATTCGGTTGGAGCCGGAATAAACCATTTTCATTGGATGATGTCGCTCAGTCCAGCTCTCGATACAGTCGATGGTCGTGATCTGGGATTCTCAGGATCGACTTGGTTCCGGTTCAGCCTCGTGTTCCTGAGTCCTCAGCCGGTCTTCTTCCAGATCACGCGTGAGCTGAAGATGCTCTTATTCTGGAAAGATCATAAACCATGCAGAACATAAATTCTTATGCGTTTCAGATGTCAACGGATGTTTTTAAACTTCTCTGATTTACTGCGGCGACATTTAATGTGAAAAAATCCTGTGTGTCAAATAAAATAAAATAAAATTACAAAAAGTAAATAAAATGCCAAAGAAAACGGCTAAAAACAATAAAATGGAGAAAACGTTTAGTGCTTTTGTTTTTCTTTAAAAACGATTTTAATAAACATAGATATACATTATTTGAAACATTGTTCGGCCATACCTGCTGGGCCCCGGGGCCGGGGCCACAGCTCCATGGGAAGCGTACCCCAGGTGGGGCGGGAGGCCCGGGTGGGCCGGCAGCTGGGGGTTAGTGGGTGGGGCTGGAAGGCGGGGCTTTGGGGGCACAACAGGTTTGAGAGGAACAGACACCTGCGAGGGACGAGAACATCTGAAGGTTATTCCAGAGGAACAGAGACCATCCGTCAGATCAATACGGCAATCCATCAATAAACAGCTGATCAGCTGGTCTGAAGCTGTCAAACGTTCATCATCATCATCATCATCATCATCATCATCATCATCCTGCCTCCATCACAGATCAATCACACACCTGATCGATCAATACAATCATCTGCTCTGATCCGGCCTCAGCAGCAGGGCGCCATACCTGTTCAGCTGAAACTGGGTCAGGGGGGAGTGGCTTGCTGGGCGGAGCCGGTCGACTTGCCCGCCCCTGAAGGTTAGTGAGGCAGAAGAAGAGGAAGAGGAGCAGCGGTCAGGAGGAAGCAGAGCAGACAGAAGAAGCTTTCATCTGAG
Source organism: Oryzias sinensis (assembly GCA_037389245.1). Taxonomy (NCBI): domain Eukaryota; kingdom Metazoa; phylum Chordata; class Actinopteri; order Beloniformes; family Adrianichthyidae; genus Oryzias; species Oryzias sinensis. The sequence continues at coordinate 2,594,207 of CM074491.1, forward strand.
CTTTGTGAAGAACGGTGAGACTCAAACAAACGTCTGAACGTTTCCCTCCGACTGCTACGCCAGAGGACCGCTACAACCACCACACCCAAACACGGCCGTACCTGGTGGCTGGGGGAGGGGGGGTCAGGGGGCAGAGGCTTGCTGGGGGGGGCCGGTCGCTGCTTAACCGACTGATGCATGAATAAGAGTGAGAAAAAGAGCAGTCAGTGAGAAGGAAGAGCAGCCATGTTGTGGTGACGACCATCAAGGCGAAAGACGCCGTTTAACAGTTGAAGAACGCCTGCAGGAACTGAACACACTATTATCACTGTGATCACTACTATCGCTATTAACACCATTATCACTATACAAACTATAATCACTGTTACTGTTATCACTATTATCACTATATCCACTGTCATCACTGTCATCACGGGTATCAGAGTTTCTGATGTTTTCGGTCAAAACTATAATCCCAGAAGTTTAGCCTAGAAGCTGAAACTTGAGGGATTTTGTTGAGAAGATAAAAATGTTAAAATCCTTTGGTTCTGTTTTGCTGCAAAGACATTTTCTTTGTAAAAACACGCGTGTTGTTTTGCTTTTGTGAACTTAAAGACAATAAAAACAAATCGAACCCCTCTGTGATCCTTCATATGCCAGCTGAGGAGGACGGCTGATACCTTAATTATTTAAATCAACATGTTTGTAAATCCTTTGAGTAATTCTGGTGTTTATCTTTAGTAGGGCAACAGCTCCCCTCCTGGTAACCATTGAGAACTGCATCCTCCCTCAGATTTTTTAGGGATAAAAAAGAAAACATCTGCAAAAGTTTATAAAATCTGTGGTCCTGATTTGATTAAAATCTAGTTTTTTTAAGTGTGGTCAAAAGATTTGACTTTACATTTGTAAAATTAATGACATGAAGCTCCGCCTCCAGTTTTTTTTTAAATGTTGCATGATTGACACACATGATGCACAACAACACAACAAACTACAGCACTCAGACATTCAGATGCAGGCGTCCGAACAGCATGAACACAAATGAAAGCTGAGCTTTCAGCTGCTCAGGTGGCGTTACCTTTGATGGAGGGGTTAGAGCGGGGTCAGGAGGGAGGGGCTTATTAGGAGGGGCCGGTCTGTCATTGGCCTGATACAAGACAGGAAGCAGAGGAGTGAGACATGCAGCAGGTGAGTTAATGAGACGGCAGGAAGAGTGGGTTTCTGGGTAACCAACAGCGTCCGATGCCTTCATTCTGCCACTGATCCTCCTCGCTTTCTGTTCAAAGTAGACATTTGGTCGTAACACGCATTGATGGCCGTTACCTCTTTTTGGGGCGGAGTCAGAGGTATGTCAGGCGGCGGGTTCAGGTGGTATCTGAGCGGTCGGACCTGCTCTCCATTCCTGCCATCGGTTCGCTCTGTTACCGGAGTTCTGGAGGAGTTATTGAAAAGGTCACATCAGTGGGAAAAGAAAACAGGTTTTTGGTCACATGACATGATCCTTGACCTAATTTTAGTCTTTAAAACAGCAGCTAAAACAGACACTGCACTAACACAATACAACAAACACATTGGTGTAGGGCTGGGCACAGTCACATGTTCATTGACATGAAGCTCCGCCGGGTTAAAGGTCAACAACTGCAGAAAAACCCAACAGAAACTACAGCATAGAAACTGATTTGTTGCCCAGTTCTACATCAAACACCTATGTAAGAAAAACACTGATGATCTGGATTTGAAACTCAGTGGTTGGGACTTAAAGCTGCACCTAAAACTGGATTAGAGACCCTCACTTCTCCCAAACGGAGAAGAACTTCCAGACGTGAGGATGAGAACAAACCGCTGCAGCTTTAAGTCCTGAGAGGCTTTTCCCCCCCAGGCATGAGCCTCCTCAGGCCCAACCACGGCTCTCTACAGGGACCACAGAGCGGCGAGGTCCAGCAGTACCTGGAGACGTGGGCGGGGTCAAACTCCAAATCCCACATCTCACTGTCAGAAACACTGCATCATCGGTAGAGAAAGGTATAGTTTGTTCAGGCCTTTAGGAGCTCCAAAAGGCTTCAGGTGTCCCTGAAGTCAGTAAATTGTCACCAGCATCAACTCTGCCCTTTAATGGTTACTTCTGCGTCTTAACATGTGAAGTTTAGCAAGCATAAAAAGCAGAAAAAGCTGTAAGTTGCAGCTGTTTTTCTAAAAGATGTAATAAAAGTTAAGTTAGTTTTCAGTCATAATTTTCAACTAAATTATTTAACATTTTACCCTGGTAGTCGTTTTTCCCTTCAGTTTATTAACATGAAATTTTATGTAACCTCACAAAAAAACAAATATATTCTTTTAAATAGTGATTTATTTATTATATTTATTTCAATGTTAGTGCAAAGGCAACTGTAATTTTTGAACAATATGATCACAATATGTTTGATAAATTTTACACAAAAAGACTAACATTATATTTATGTTTTCTGTAGCTACACTAAAAGTGAACATGTTGAAGTTTTATTAGTTTTTCTTTTGTCTTAATCAAAGATAAAGTCTTTGAAAACTTTAACAAATGTATTATTTCTTTTTAGATGATTAAATTGTTTGAATTTAGTTTAATTGTATCTGTTTCACCTTCATCCTGTTTCTTAAATGTTGTTATTACTTCTTAAATTTAACATCTAAAATAATCCAGACGTTATTAGAAAAGTGTTTCAGTTAGAAAGATGACTTGGACCAAACTCTGGGATGTTTGGCTGTTAAGAAACACAAACCTGGAAGGAGAACTAAACTGTTGACCTCTGACCTCTGATTTCATCAAGAAGATTTAAAAACTGTGTGTTCGTTGTGGTTTAAGACTTTTAACAGACTCATTTTGCGCTGAGACGCTGTCACTTTAACCCAATGCATCATGGGAGATGTAGTGATGGCAGACAGACTCGCATCTCTGAGCTTCATTGTTTTGTTCTCTTGTTCCACGGTCTGACACCAGATTCTGTGGAAAGCTACACCGCTAAAGACGAGCTTTAGCTGGTATTTTTGTTAGAACTGAGACTCTTTATGAGCAGAATCAGAACAAGGAAGTGAAGACTTTAACCACTTCTGATTGGTCAGACTGATGACATGTGATTAAGCCTCCAAGAATGATTGGTGGAGACAGTTAAAGGGGCGGGACTTTTCAGAAAACGGCTTTAGTTGCAGCTAAATCGCGGTACCGTCATTCTTATCAAAATGTCTTTAATAGAATCAAATAAACACAAAGAAAGAAGTATTTTATGATCTTTCATATTCCTAACTACTCAGTGTTTTATCAGGGCCTGTGTGGATGAACACAGAGCTGATATCCTGGAGATGGTAAATGTTTTTAGATCAGTTAATTAGGGCAAATTCCCACGGCACAATGGTTGAAAACACTGATGTATAGAGTCCAAGCCCTGTGCAAAAAAACTCAAACTGTTCAGGAACAGCATCTATTCAGCTTAGAGGGAACTTTTCCTAAATGGAAACTTAAACTGGAGCTTCAATAATGTAGAAACAAAAGTAAAACACTGATCTAATGGATAGGACAAAAGAACAACTTCAAGATGCTGTTTGGCAAAACCAAGTTTGGAGTCTCCAAACTGAAGCCATGTAGTGGCGGCTTTGGGGAGAAGTGGGCATCACATACTGTCAACACTTGGGTTTGCAGGACAGAACAGCTTATGGCTCTCTGTAGAACCCAGAACTCTCGTGTGGAGTTTTTACAACCAATGGAAATGAACAGAGAAGGTTTAACAGAAACTCCCACCAGAATTTTGGGGAGACTGAACCTCCAACATTCCTGACCTCAAGATCACTGATCACTTGAGGGATCAGGATGGACATAATGTTCCTGCTAGAAAACAACCACTCTGTGATGATCCCAATGCAGTGTCGGAGGAGCCTAGTGACCACCATGAGGAGAAGGCTCTTCCACACCCCGAGGTTTAGCTTTTTGGAGGAAATATGAAGTCTGCAGTTGTTGTAAGTGTAAGAACCTGAAAGTTTTTTCAATTTCTATTTTATTTTATTTTCCAGATGTAATCAAAGAACTTGGAGAAACTGACCAGCTTTTGTTGTTCTGTAACAGAGAGTTTGATGTAAATCGCCAAATGTTTCCCCTCCAGGTCAGTGCGTACGTCACATGACCCAAAGATAACATTAACTGAAGCTTGTTATGACTTTATTTTTCCACTAGGTGGAGCTGCTTACCATGAATCAGAAATCTCTCCCAGAAAAATCAGCAAGTAAAACAAGTTAAAAGTTTAAGAGAACTTAATCAGAAGTGTCAAAGAGCCTCAGGGTTCACCAGGTGAACCTGCTTCTGCTGCAGCTCCAGGACCAGGTTTTCAGATTTAACCGCTTTCAAATCCCAAACCAGTCTGGATGTTCCTTAAAAAACACTTTAAATCCAGATGTTTGAAGTTTGGTCCTGCATAACCACTAGGTCCCCAAACCATGGTGAGTAATCCAGCTGAGGTCCCCAGAATGACCATAAACAAACACAGTAGGAGTGTTACCGGTTGTGCTGCCGAGCCTTGTGGAAGGGGCTGCTTGGTCCCAGACAGCAGAGCGCCCGGCGGAAACGGGGAAAGCGAAGAGCGAGGAAGAGGAGGACCACAGGGAGGATGAAGAAAAAGATGACCAGCAGGGCGACTCGGACTGGATCCGACCCTGAACACAGAAGCAGGAGGTTTTACTCTGACAGAGAGGGAGGACCACCTGAGAGAAACTGCAGAGTTTAAGATGGAAGCACCTCCAGCAGCTCTGGCGGGACCGCTGTCCACGCTGCCGCCATGACCCGAGTACCTGCAGTCAGGTGGGGCCCAGCCCACATCGCAGTGACAGTTTTTATTACTGTTGCACACCTGAAACACAAAAAAGAGGACGTCCAGTCAAATGTCTGACACCTGTGGAACTGTAAAAAGCATGAAGAAAAGAAACTTTTTATAGTCCAACAATATAAAAACCTGCTTTAATTTAAAGTTATAAACAAAGAAACCATGTTTGTTCATACAGAAAAATGCTTCACGAACCCCGTGACCATTACACTTCCTGCGACATTCGTCCACGCCAAACATGGACACGTCACGACACTTATGGTTTAAGCAAGCCTGTGAGACGAAACACAAACATGTAGAAAACCCCTCTAAAAGTCAAAGTTAAAGTCTAAACTATAGTCTATAGTCTAAACTTTCAGCCCTATTTTTGTTAAAAATGTCATTTGAAGAAGCTGCTAAACTGTGTAATAAAAGGGGGGTGTAAACTAAAATATTTTATACGTAGGCTCTCCTCCAAGCCTGCAGAGGGCGCTGTCTGACCTTTCCGGGCCCGCAGGCTGTGCCCTGGGCCACAGTGGCGGGGTCGGACACGTCGTCACCCAGGTGGAAGAAGGTCCCTCTGCAGGTCAGGTCGCTGTCGTTGAAGCGCACGGTAGTGGTGAGGATCTGCGCGTTGCTGCCCAGCAGGGGGCGCTCCCTGCCGCCCTGACACTGGATTCTACCGCAGTGAACGTCTCTGTGGCAACAGCAAGCACAGCGGGAATGAGATGTCTGGTCCGGCAGGACAGAGGGGGCCGTTTGAGCGCAGATCTGCCATCTTGGAGTCTTCGGCAGGCGTACTTACGCGTTTCCACAGGGGATGTAGGAGCCGTTGGCCAGCTGACCACAGTTTCCGTATTTGTTCCCCTGTTTGTTCACAGATGAGAAACAAACAGCTGGAGCACTGGTGGCATCTGAGGAATCAAACCCCAAAAAAAGCTGGTTTGGCTCAACGTCATTCAAATGTTCACAGCGAGAAAATTGACAACAACTGGAGACAAAAATAACGGAGATCCTCCTGTTAGAATAACTCTGAAAAAATGTTCATAATTCGGTAAATAAAATGACAAAAGCAGTAAAAATGCTGAAACAGTCTAAATTCTTACTGGGCCCCCACAGCATCTGGCACTGCGTGTCCATGTTGGCGCAGACTCCTTCGTAGCAGTAGGAGGTGCTGTTCTCGCAGACTTCGCCGTTCTGGAGGAAGACGTTGGGGGGACAGTGGGGGGAAGAGCCTGTGCAAAACTCGGGCAGGTCGCAGTCTCCGAGCGGCCCGCGACACATCGATCCGGCCGGTCGCAGCTGAAGGGAGGAAAGGACTCGGTTCAGGTGTGGACTGACAGGAAACCTGGGTCCAATGTGAGGAGGGAGGGGTTCTGTCTGACCTTACAGTTCTGGCAGCAGATACCATCAGAGGAGCACTGAGCTCCAGGAACCAGCTGACAGGTGGAGGCGTTGCAGCAGGGGTCCTCACACTCCTGACCAATCAGAGCACAGAAGCGTTAACCGCATTAAACAGTTTTTGCTTCTGCTGATCCCAGATTCAGATTTGGTTCAGCATTTTCCTTTCTGCTGCCCCCATTTCAGGAGGACATCACGACATCCTAGAACCAGCAGCAGATCGCGTGAACGAGTTGTGCCGGTGAACAGGTTACGGTGACGGGTACCTGCAGCAGGCCGCAGTCACACTCCTCCCCTTTCTCCACGTACAGGTTTCCACAGCGAGGTCCTCCCAGGAGCCGGTCCGGCTGCGGGACGTTGAACAGACACATGCCGCCGCCGTGCTGCAGACTGACGGTCAGGTCTGTGATGCTGCAGCTGCTGAACTGCTGACCGGGCAGGAACCTGAGGTCACAGAGGGGGCGGGGTCAGGTTCTGGAACTGAGGTTTGAACTGACAGCCTGGCTCTGCAAACTGTTGTTGCAGATCCTGGGTGGAACCCTGTGGTACTGACCCGGTAGACGGTTCCATGATGCAGCCCCCCAGGCGCGGCTCATTCTGACAGGAGCAGCGGCGCTCAGCGGTGTCGTGTCTCATTCCCAGATTATGACCGAGCTCATGAGCGATTGTTGAGGCCACGCCCAGAACGCTGACCAGGTGGTCCTAAGGGGGGGGGGGGGGGGGGGATAGAGAGCAGGTTCAGACCCGTCTGTCTTTGATGTTCCACAGAAACTGACCAAAGTCTGGATCCCACAGAAGAGGCTCCATGGCACCAGGGGTGGGGGTCAGCTGATCATGTATTTGTAATGGGGGGTCGTTGTGTGCTCCTCCTCAGGATCCACAGCGAGCTGCTGACTCACCACGTTGACGCCTCCGGAGCGGTCTCTGGAGCACATGGAGGACTGGGATGCCATCCCCACCGTGGTCCCGTCAAAGGACTCCCCCCTGTGAAGCACAGACAAACCATGGCCCGGCGTCCCAGCGGGTTCGGGCCCAAATGTTTGCTCGATCCAAGGCTCACATGACCAGCTGGGCGTTGTCATGGCGAAGGCGCGGCAGCAGGTCTCGCGTTCTCCAATCCAGGAAGTTGTTGAGCGTGTCCGTGGCGCTCTTCTCCACCCGAATCTTATCCCGGTCACTCCAGATCTCCAGGCCGGTCAGCGCCACCCGCACATTCAGAGGACGGTAGAACTGGAGGAGGAGAGGCTGTTTGGTTCTGCTGGTTGGTTCTGGACCAACAGCTGAAGCTCGTCAGAGGTCTCACCCAGTCCACCTGGTTGGCCACGTCCAGCATGCGGTAGATGATGGTTTTGTTGTTCTTCTGGTAATTCAGGAACTGTGGAGCATGATGAGATTCTGCTGAACATACGGCCTCATTCTAGCGCCCGTCATGGCGTTTCATGGCTGCCATGAATAGAAGGAGCCCAAAGATAACTGAGCGACTGTATTCAGGAGCAGAGTGAGGAACCTTACAAAAACGTTAACCAACGGCCAAGAACAAGGTCAGAAAGGTTCTTCTGATGAAAATCCTCCGGTATAGCAAACCGTGTCTGAGGCCAGAACAGAACGATCACAGCAAACCAACCAACCGGCCTCTGGGCAGACATACATCCAACGGTGGTTTCAGTCCCGTTTCCTCAGAATTACTGACCTCCTGATGATCGGCCACCAGCACCAGTTCAATGTACTTGGTCTCAGTCAGGATGTCCCTCTTCGTCTGCAGGCGGAGCAAACAAACACAGGGGGGGGGGGGGGTCACCTCTTTACTCGTGGCGAGTGAACGAATGATTTTCTGCTTTTACATTATTTTAGAGTCTAAGGCTGCGTTCACACCAAACGTTTGTCCAAAAACATGTTTAGAAACTAAACGCTGTGTGGGAGGAGCTACTGTCACGAGTCTTCAGCCTCGTGGCTGCATGGAAGCATCGACTGTTTTTCTCATTTACAGACACGGATGATGTTTAGAGATCAGGTATCAGGTTCATATCAGATCGGGTTCTACTAAAACACCAGGAATCCCGTCTCCACGTCTGGGTTCATGACCTCATGCTACGTCTGAATGACGGACGCTTTCAACCGTACTTCTGTCTCTCTGTGACCCAGTTTGACGACCTGCTGTCAATGAAAATATTAATAAACAATAAAAACAATAAAATTAAAGGAATTCTTTATTGTCTTCTCGATAAAAATGTGAAGTGTAGGAACAGGACGACCAGGTCCTCCTCTATGTTGGTTTTGAACTATCCGCTGATCACATCATCACGCCCCGGGCCAAAGCAGAGTGTTTGATTGGTTGACGCGACGCCTTTTCCTCGCCAAAGTTCAGATATTTGAACTCGCGCAGCAAAAGGTTCATCATTTTCTGATTTTGTCAAAAATCCTTACTGTTTGCTGTGCAGCCTGAAACCACACAGACAACCGCACTGGACCCCCCCCCCCCCCAAATCACCCCCCCGATCATCCCACCAGACGCTCAAAACGCGCCGCGGGGCCTCTGATCGTTCTGCACATTGACTTAACGTTGAAACTGGACGCTCGTGCCGCGTTAATCCAACGCGGCTTTACGTTTTAGAGCATCTATAAGATCCTCCCAATGAGCTCCCATAATGCAACAGTTCCTCTAAAATTCTCAAGTCCAGAACCTTGAGGAACACCAGAACTGGTGCTGGTATGTTCGTAGAACGTTAAAGAACCAGAGAAAGCTCGTTAACCTTCTCTGTTCTGCAGTCTTTAGGTCATAAGAATGTCTCTCTCACCCGCCGTGTGTGTGGGGGGGTGTGGATGGGGGGGCCAGCAGTGTGAGATACGCCACAAACTCTGGAGCTGGAGGTCTCCAGGAGGTCGGTGGAGAAAAGCAGGTGGACCTCCCCTTCATCGACTCCTGCGCCGCTTCCCTCCTCCTTTCCTTTGTCCCCCTGCAGGCGGGGGTCCTGAGGCTCCACCTCAAAACTCAGGGAGGAGTTCAGAGCGATGACTCCCCTGGAGGAGAAGTCACACAGGAAGATGAGTTTGGATATTGGCCTCCATCTGCACGCTGACAGCGTTTTGGTGGATCCTCAGGTTCCCTGGAGGTTCTGTTGTTTGGTCTGAACCAGGCTTTTACACCTGCAGAACCATGAGGCCCATCAGAGGAAACCAGCGCTGGATCAAACCAGGATTTAGGGGATGTTCTGTCAGTTCTTTCCTCCATACCTGAGGAAGGATTCCCATCTGCAGAGGCTGAACTGTATCTCCACGTCCAGAGCTGTAACTGGTTTAAAGAACTCTACGGTACCTTCACTCTTCAGAGTTGATCTTTTTTAAATGATCTCTGGAAACTAAAGCCAAGCTAAGCAATAAAAGCAGTTCAGTAACACGTTTCTGCACGTGAATTTGATTAGACTTGTGTTTGTAACACCAAACACAGAGGCCACTGGAACGCACCGTTAGATGTTTTCACATCAGTCACATGCACACGTAAAGGGGGGTTCTGTGCGGGTCCTGAGGGGTTTTGGGCTGTCCGGTCCGTGGAGAGAGGAGCAGCGGCATCTTGAGGCGAGGCTCGTACGACCACCTTAAGGGAGCCATTAAAATGGAACGTCCCGTTGTGAGTGTGGTAAGTGTTTCAGGAAGTATTTGTAAGGACTTCGTCCTTCCACCACACCCTAGTGGTCGGTAAGGTGTGAGTGCTGCAGCACCAAAGCTGCACACACACGTGATGCGTAAGGACGTCCACACAAACTACCTGCTGATAGGTTCATTCCTCGTTTCTAACAGTGGACCTTCAGCAGAGTTTGTCCCTTTGGAAGGATCTTTCAGATTTGATGATGTCTGCTTCAGGCTTTTCTCATCTGGAGGAGCGGCCCTCAGGCGATGAGGAACACAGGTTCCTCTCAGAGAGGAGGGGGTTCCTCCCTCCAGAGGCCTCGTGTGCAAACATCTGAAAGATCTCCAAGAAGCTCTAAACCGTAAAAAAAACAACCACTGAGCCAAGAATCTCTGCCAAACTCTTGGATTTAGACGCAATTTTCTCATATTTATGGCGGTAAAATGTGGGTCTTGTTCTAGAAATAGAAGTCTAAGTTTGAGAAAGGCTGAAATCTAAAGCGTGACCGGCTTTGTTCACAGCACCAAATCCAATAATCTCTCAGGGTCACAGGTCGCTCCACATGAATGGGATCAACCGGATCCGCAGAGGAACATTGAGATCGCTCGTCTCATTAGCCTGAAAACCGCTCAGAACCTGTAAACCCTGAACTCTGGACCTGAGCGAGGCCTTTCAGGTCAGCTCCTGACACTGAGGAGGCTGGTTTCTGAAACGCAGCGGTTCCACAGCTGTCAGCAGATGGGAGGAACCGATGACTCAGAACGCATCCGTCGTCTGATTCGGCCCACCGGCTTCAAACGGCAGGCTTGACTGAAAGAGGCAACAACGTTCAGAGTCTGTATATGAACCGACTTATAGGTTCTGCTGTAATCAAACACGTGTCTGATAACAGCAGAACCTATAAGTCGGTTCACTGAAAGACGTTTGCTGTGTTCAGGCCTTCTTCCAGAAACAGAATCTGAATCTTGCTCTAAATATTCTCCTCACATCCCAACATAATATTTGACTGCAGCAGAGGGATTCGGACCGTAAACCCTGGATGTTTGCGGCTTCCTTCAGCTCTTCAGGCCTCGTTCAGCTTCTCTGCTACGTTCCTGAACTGAAGCAGAGTTTGGGATTCGGCTGATTCATCTGCTAAAAAGAAGCTGAAGAACCGAACCGCTCAGGATGCAAGAGAACCAAGAAAAACATCGCATTACCTGCTGAACAGTCAGTTAGGAGTATAAATATAAAAACAGTTAACAGCCGTAGTTGGAAATGACCTAAACAAGCTGTAAGAAAAAACATGTTTACGAGAAAACACCAACTTTTTAAAATAAATGAGTATTTTTTTATAAAAACAAAATAAATCGGAGGCTTAGGTTGTGTCTGAATTCCCACCCTAACCCCTACATAGTGCTCTATATATTGCGTTCTCCATGTTCTAGTGTGTCTGAATCTACAATTCCAAAATCAAGAGCCCTAGAAAATTCCCAGAAGTCTCTCTGAGAAACCAGAGTGCATCCATGCTCACCAGATCGGAGAATATAGACCACAATGCATTGCATATGAACAATTGTTGACAAAAACATGTATTTAAATGTATTTTTTTGATAAACCATCAATGTTTTTATCTTCAGAAGACAGTGGATCATAAATAATCGTCGTTAAACGCTCATATTGTGATTTTAACTTTGTGAAGTCGATGACGTCATATCCGCTGTTGTCAGTGAGCGTGGCGTCCAAATGTTTTTAGACTTCTGGTCACTACAAACAGTAGAGCCACTATATAGGTTTATAGCAGTTGGGGTCAGGGCGGGAATTCAGACACAGTACGGGGTCAGAGGTCAAGAGGGCTGATGAGGGGTCAGGTGGGGGGGTACTGACCGTAGACCGGAACAGGTGCTCACAGCCACCCTGGACTGCGGGAATCCTCGCACGTTGCCGTGGTAATAGCAGTGAGTCTGCGGAGGACACATGATCAGCCACAGCTGGAAGAGGAGGGGCGCAGGCGTGCAGTGACTCACCACGGGGTCAGCGGGCACCGACACCCCGGTCCCGTTGGGGAGGTAGAGGAAGACATTGGGGGGTTTGGGGAGCAGGCGACTGTGGAGCGAGAACACAGGTGACGTCAGTGAAGGTCGCGGCTGCTTCACCTGCTGAGGAGGGAAACTCACTGGTTCTTCTGCAGGTCCAGCAGGAGGACGCGACCTCCGACCTCTAGCGCCCCCTGCAGCATGTCGGGGTGGCCGTCCTGGAAGAGAGCAGGAGTACGGGGTCAACGGGGCAGAACGCCGGTTCCACGTCGAGTTCTGCTCTTCCTGATTCGGTATTTGATCCTGCAGGACTGATGTTCTCCTGACGTTCTGCAGGTCCGTTCACCGAAGGACCTGATGCTTTTCTCCCTGTTTCTGTCTGACTGCATCTGTGAGCAAAGATCCCCCCCCTCCTCCCCCCTCCTCCCTCCAATGATGATGACATCACAGCGGGAGAAACCATCAAAAAACCAAAGGGGTCAGAAAGACAAGAATTTTTCAAAATCCAATAACAAACGAAAACACACGTGTCGGGTATATCCAAGGCAACTTTAAAGTATTATGGGATGGCCACTGGACCTACGGCTTAGAAACTGTGAAATTTGTTGATTTTCACATTTTCCCACAGCATGGGAAAAAGACACACACACACACACACACCACCAGGTTAAATCTACGACCACACCAGTTTTGTTGACCTTTGACCTCCCGAAGAGACCACCATCTTGAATTTTCCAAAAAATCTCCTTTGGGACCTTCTACAGATGTAGACTCCTAGAGACGTGGATCTGTCACCTCCTAACTCCTCGAGCATCGTGGGACGCTCCTCTGGAAAAAGTGTTGCTTTCAAAGTTTGTAGATTTTGAACGGCGATAGTGGCGAGCTCTCAAAAGAGGCGTTTCCCAGTTTCTAAATGATAAATGGTTGGCTCAAGCTTAACGATACAATATAACGTACATTATAACCATGTGCCAAAGTGGGCGGGGTTCACAAAATCTCTGCTAAGGAAATCCAAAAAGTACTTCTGCCGATTCTCCTAAAAACGACATGGACCTGTCTGTCTCATTCAGGTGACAAGAACATCAAATAGTTGCTATGGCGATAAAACCAACATGAGTTTTTTTTTCCATCAATTAGTCACATGCACATCTGAGGGGGGGCAGGGGCAGAATGAGGGAATCTGGCTTTGCTGCCCACCCCCTTTTCCCGTCCTCACTGAGGGCGAGGCAAAGGGGGTGGGCAGCAAAGCCATACGGCGCCTCTCCCGGCTTAAATTTCCTTTGTTTCTTACACTTTTCTGAACATTTCTCAGTAAATTGTAGAAAAACATAACGATTTAACGCCAAAAACCACAAAACCAGGAAATCTTAGAGATTAAAAACAGGAAAAAAATCTGTGAGGAGTCGTGTGGAAGTTTACGTTCAGAGGAAAACTGAAGCTGTGTCTGTCACGTTCAACCCACCATCCAGTCAGAGTTTGAGGTTTGTTTACAGAAAAACAATATTTCCCTCATTTAAGTCTGATTTTCATTCCTGCTGGTGCTTTAAATTGTTGTTTTTAATTTGCAGTTTCTCTTTTCTTCTTGTTGTAAAGCACTTTGACCTCTTGATGGTGTCGTAAAGTTCTCTGTTAATAAAGTTTCTTTCAGGATTTAAATGATTTCCGGCTGTCCTCACATCCGATGGACAGGAATCCAGTTCAGGAAGTCGGGTCACACCTCCGAGGCTCTGACTTCCTCCTCTCTGCTTTTTCGGGGTGTGGGCGGAGCTGAGTGCATCCGCCGTCCAATCAACGTGCCTTCCTGTCTGTTAACGGGGCGGTTCTTTGAAGAAGAGACACTTCCTGTCTGACTGCGTCTGGCTTTCTCCTCTGCAGGAGGAGAAGGAAGCAGGATGAGCCAACAGCAGAACTCCCAAAAGAAGTTGAAGGTTTGAAGGACGTCTTGGTTCTCCGGGTTCTTCTGCTAAAGCCCTCCCCTCAGGATTTCACAATGTTACCATCAAACGATTCCACCAATTCCAGCACCAAATTCTCGACACAACTTAGAAGATGTGGAAACAAAAGACTAAAGGCACAATGTACCCAATGATAACGTATTCAGAGGATTTAGGCGTTTAGTCCAGAGGATCCTCCGGAGTGAAACGCCCGTTCTCTGAATTCCATCTATTCCATCTAGAAGTAGGTGGAGCCGTTCAAAATTGATACAGATTTCGTAAGTGGTAGGGGTGTGGCCTTCCAACTCCAATCTACTTGGACCCATTATTTATTACTGACAACGTTTGGCTGAAGTACGCATCAGTACGCTGGGCTCCTGACTACACTACCCACAATGCTCCAACAGACCAAAGTCGTACTTAAACATTTGTGAGTGTTGCAGGTCCAGGTCAGTAAACAGAACCAGAATTCAGACATGAGGAGAACCGGATAATAAGGGTTCTAGATGTTAATAATAGTTTTTTCCTCAAAGTAAATAAAAATGATCTTTTAAAAAGTAATTTTTGGATGAAAACAATAAAACAAATCAAAACCTCAAAGTGTTAAATGTTATTGTTATATATTATTATGTCATATGTATTAAACATTATATGTGTTCTTTTATTTTGAAAAGCTACATTTCATTCTTGCTGTGTTTTTCTGTAGGGTTACACAAAAAAATCTGCATTTTCTGCCAGTTTTTGGAAAAACGTCTCCGCTTCAGAATTTCTGAAAATGCAGCCGGATCCTGGAGGTTCTGGTAAAGTCGGGTGGAGTTCAGAGTCTTCGTCATCCTCCTCCTCATCAGAGGTAAGTGAGGAGCAGAAAGGCGGCGTGCTGGGTGTAAACCCCCCCCCCCCCCCTCGAGGCGTGTTTGTTTTCTTCACCCTCTGTACTTTGTGCTGTGGAGGGGTCACACTATTGTGCAGCAGGGTGGGGGTGTTTGTTGGCTGAGTCATGTTAAACTGGGAGCGGCTCTGTGGGTGGGGGTGGGGGGTGTTCGACATAAAGAACCACGGACTGAAGCTTTGAGGATCCGCTGTAGCTTCTCCTTCCAGGATTTTCTGACTTCCAGCTCTATTCCCTCACCGATCCGAGCATCTCCACCCGTCTCTCCTGGTGTTCGGTTCCTGGTTCGGTTCTCTTGGGTTCGGTTCCTGGTTCGGTTCTCTTGGGTTCGGTTCTCCTGCTGAAGCTGCTTCATCTTCTCTGCGTTCTGGAGGTTTTGCTGCAGATTCTTCTGAAGAAATTCCTCTGTTTTATAGAATTGCTGACTCAGCCTCTTTCTGGATTATCTAATCCTAATCTTGAATGATTTACACCGCAGACACTTTCTCCCCCAGCAGCTCCGCTTCCTCTGGGCTGGGTGGGGTCACTGGGAGGTGGTGGGGGTTTTCAAAAAGGGAAATGATCTCAGAGTTTCTGTCAGCTGCACAGGAAGTCCTCCAACACCAGCGCTCCTGCAGGAAGTTCTGGTGAAAACCTTCCTTTTCCTTCCTCTGCGCCCCCCCTCGTCTGGCCGCCGCGCCTGAGAGGAATGTGAGGCGGACCCCCCCACCTTACAGTCCGATAGGACGCAGCAGCCTGGCCTCTTTGTGATGACAGCTCCTGAAGGGTTCAAGTCCCTTTCTTTAGTTTGAGAAAAGATGAAAAATGTTTTTCATTTCCTGCTGAACCAGATTTATTTAACTGCATCTAAAAAACCAATGGGAGTAAATAAATGGAGTTCTGCACCTGCTGCCTCAGCATGAGGCTGAGAGAAAAACAGGAATGATGGGAAAAAGTCACAAATCCACCCCGCTCTTGAGTCTGCTTCATGTTGATTCTGTTTTGATGGTTGAATACTTTAGGATCATAACATCAGTGATGCTTCATCGATAATAAGAAACATTTCCATCATCAGATTTGACCAGCATCTGTTTATAGAATATTACTTAATATTATAGAAAAAACGCCACGTTTTGCTCAGAGAAATCGTTTATGAAGTAGAACCATCAACTGTTTCAGAGAACTGGATAGAAAATCGTTTATTCCGGCTCCAATCAGATGAAGTCAATTCAGCCGCCATTTTTTCACAATACGGACGCCGCCATGTTGGAGCCAGATGTCATAGTGAAGCAGTGATTGGTCCGAGTCAGTCTGAGTCATCGTTTCTATGGCAACCAAGGTCACCAATCAGGAGTAAGCGTGCTGGAAGGCCACACCCCCAACCAATTGGAAGCGGGCTACAGAAAATCTGTCAATCAGATGTTTCAAACGTTGGAGGTGGGGGCTAGCAGGCTCCGCCTATTTTTTTTTTAAGTGTCTGATTGGTGAATTGATGACCTGATTATAACTTGGTTCTTCTGAACAATAGAAACAGCTGTTTACTTCTCTATAGACGTCTACAGGATTTTGGCTTCTTGGAGGTACTTCCTGTTTGGAACTCCAGGGGGGAGGGGTTCCTCAGTCCAGTTCTCAAACTCAGCCATTGGGCTGGAGATAAATGGGGGGGGGGAACAGCCAGTGGGTTTTGGTGTCGTCGACTCAGAGGCTCTGATTTAGTCTTCAGGTTAACCTTCATCATCCAAACCCATCAGCTCAGCTGTTGGACTTCGGCGAGCAGAGAGGAGTCCGCGTCACTCCCACGCCATGAACACACTGACACGACTTCCAGGACGCACACGTCTCCATGGAAACAGCTGGGTTGCACCTGCTTTCCTCAAACTGGCCATGTCCTCCACCAATCCCAAACGCAGAACCCAGAACCAGAACCAACCAGATCAGAGCATTAGGGCGGGGTATCACCAGTCATTTCCAGAATAAGAGTTTTTTTGGTTTTCCTCTTAAGTCCGTTTGTAAAACATGTTTTCTGTTGTCGTCCGGTTAGTTGAAAGAACTGAGTCTGTTCTAGTTGTTCTGTTTCTATGCAGATGTTGCTGCGTCTTTATTAATAGACTACGTGCACGACAGAACTTCCGGTTAACTTCCGTGTTTCGAGTGTGAGGCCGACAACTTCCTGTTGGTCGTGTTATTGTTGTGGGGAGTTTTGTTGAGTTGCTAGTTTTGAGTAAATAGGAGCGGATTTCGGGTAAAAGAGAGGCGTTTGGTGTTTCAACGCGTGACAAAGACATCACAACATTGTTGTGTACCCGTGTGCGAATTTGTCAAAGTACAACAGTACTAATATAAGCTTTCATAGCTTTCCAGTAGATGTGTCGGTCACGGTGAGAGCCGAATGGATGGTGAGCACGGCGGGAGGACTTCACCCCAAGCAAGACGAGTCGTGTTTCGTATTTGCAGCAATCGGAAAGAAAATGCCTCATGTAAACACGCCGTTCGGAATACTTTGCCCCGGTCAGACTCGTTCGGATCAAAATTTCTTTCCGATCGAGATAGCTGGGATATACTGATCGTTGTTCATGTAAACGGTCATTCCGATCGTGTGTCGCTGCTGCTCTGGGTTACGTCATACATAGACGGTGTTTCACTGAGAGAAAGCTTGTGAGCTCATAGGGGACCGACCAGCGGCTCTGTGGACGCCCCGCGTAAAGCGCCGCTGGGTCTCCCCTCTCATTCACCCCTCATGAGGGAGATGCGGGGGGGATGCGTGCTCACTACTGACGTCTGGACCCGGCATCCGAGCTCTGCGTTCGGGCTCCGGAGCCAGTGGACCGAGTGAACCTCTCTGACTGAGCAGAGCAGCCGGATTTATTAATGTGTTTGAGGGGAGGGTGCTTCGTTACGTGTGCGTTTTGTTATGTGTGAGAATTCGGACTGCGAGCCGAGCCGCCGCTCTGGGTTAGCGGCTGCCGGACTCGCGAGGACAGAGCAGAGCTCACAGTGTGTGTGAGCTTTTCAGAGCAGAAATGCCGCTCAGTCCTTAGAAACTGTTCAAAAAAATCACGACACATGGAATTGTGTTTCTAATTGTGCCCCGACAAATAAAGGCTGATGTTGTTAGCCAGTGTTGTTAGCCTCTCCTAACACTGGGTTGTTCTTCAGTTCTGTTCTTCTTCCACAAAAAAGCACTGACCACAAGGATTAAATATAAAATGATGAGCGAACAGGCACTTCATAATATTCATAAAATTAATAAAAGCACGTTTGGAAGATCGCCTCGTATATTACCGAGCTGCTGCATAAATATGTGACTGCACAGGTTTGTTTACAACGGGACTCATTTCCTTTTCGGTATTTTCGACACGATATTTTGCCCATGTAACCACGCACTGGTCGACAATCCTGTAGATGTCGTTCACGTTGATTTTCGGGAGACCTTGTTTGTAGAAAATGGGTGAAATATACCATCTTTCGCAATCAAAATCTGCCGTGTTGCTGCTATAGAAGTCGCAAACCGGAAATGGTCGGCCTCACACTCAAGGCGGCGGAAGTAGAACTCCTTACTTTCGTGCACGGAGCCTATTGTCTTCTTGTCATCGAGCTACTGTAGTCAGAAAATCTTAGAGGATGAAAAACTGTGGAGTTGTTTTGTTTTGTTTCCTGCTGAAGTTAACCAGGAAGTTGACAGAAAAGTGTGACATTGTTTAAAGTGAGAAATAACGTTTTTTTGTAAATCTTTGTGTTTTTATCCACTTTGTGGATTCTGATCTGATGCTTCAAACTCTGGTGAAGGTCGGCACGTCCTCCAATTACACCAATCAGAACGAATGAAACACTTTAACACTAAGACACGATGAAGAGCAGGAAGGACGTCACCAAAAAGACAGCAGCCTCTCTGTCCGGACAGCAGACATCAACAATAATAACAGGTCTAAAAGAAACGGATCCTGCTCAGAAAACTGTGAACTAGACCTGATTACAGCAGCTGGAAACATCCCAGCACTGATGGTTTCCTGGCAGCTGCCGGGCAGCAGAGGCAGGGCGGTGATTGCACCGACAGCCGCCTCCCTTCCTGGAGCAAACATGTCTCCCAGCATCAGTCTGGATTTCTGAGCATCCCAGCTCTGTTCAGAGTAAACGATCTGACGGGACAAGCAGCCTTCTTAAAGCGTACCCCCCCCCCCCCCCCCCACACACACACACACTCTGTCCTTCTGCCTCAGAGGAACCGGCGGTTTGTCATCTGCTAACAAAGCGAGCGGCTGCCAGACGCCGCTCTGACGACTTCAACCTCATGTGATCACAGATCCAGGAGCCGTCGCTGCTGAAGCCTTCCGGTTTCCCTCTGGGGCCCCCTGTTGGTTGGGGGGCCCCTGCATTGGCCCTGGCAGCATGAAACCAGGCCCCTTTGGCCGGTATGAGTGTTTCAAAGCGCTGAGGCAGTGTTGACCTCTGACCTGCAGAGCCTGAGCCAGGCTGCGTCTCTGTCCGTCCACCAGGATGAAGGGGCGGGTCTTCGCCAGCAGGGGGCGCCGCCGTCTGTCCGCGCCTGAGGAAACAGGTCAGTGAGCTGCCGGTTCCACTGGTAGAACGTGGATGACACCAGAACTTCATTCAGATGATCTGAGTCCATCAACCCGTTTCTCAGGGACTTCGCTGTTGGTGAAGTTTGCTTTATGCAAAAGTATTTCTTCATTTTTATTTAAGTAACCGTTAAACTTTAAGCACATCCAGCCTAGAGGTTTAATTTTTGAGGTAGTTCAGTCTTTATGTATGGAAGCAATTCTGTAGCATAATTCAAAACCAGAAATGCTTTTTCATTTTCAAAATAAAGCTGCATCGAATGACTCATAATTAAAATGAAAAAGCAATCCACCAAAATGCTTTTTCCTTTTCTTCTTTAACACTGCTTCTTCTGTCACTTAATTAAAATGATAAAGAAAATTGTATTTGATATTTCATTTTCAAAAAGGAGACGGCTTTGTGATGGTCGTGAACTTCTGATGATTGTCCACAGCTTCTCAGGACTACGTAGCAGCATTTACACCTTCTGACCGGCAGCCGCCTTCGGTTAGCGCAGCGCGAAGCCCCGCGATCTGAAGCTCCCGATCGCCGAAGGCGGAAATGCTGCTACGATCTGAGAAACCATCATGAATTTGTGTTTCCAGAGGTGTCCAGAACAAAATAAAGGCTGATGGAATTCCCACATATTTCCATCCAAGATGCTCAGAGTTTTAAGTTCCTCCACAGCCAATGTTTTTAGCACGTATTAGCCTAATGCTAACCCGTCTTCTGGGTCGGTGCAGCCAGGAAAAAAGCACTGACCGCACGGATTTAAACAGTTATGAGCGAGCAAGCCCTTAATAATAATCATAGTTGTAATAAAGCACATTTAGAATATAGTCTCCTGCAGCTTCCTGCTGATTTTGCTGTTCGATGACAGCTGGAGAGCCATCAACAGCTGTAGCAGATTTCACCATGCTAAACGTTTGCTGGTTGGACCAACACGCACTCAGCCGGAAGATTTTATGGACCGCGGTGCGTCCAAAGGAGGACCGTGGAAAGAAGGCGTAAATGCTGCTACGTAGTCCTGAGAAGCTGTGGACAATCATAAGAAGTTCACGACCATCACAAAGCCGTCTCCTCTGCCGCTAACACAAAGCTGCTGCTAGCATGTGTCTGTTAGCAGCCGGACACACACAGACAGCAGTGACGTCATCGCCCCCCCTCCCCTCTGGAAATGCTAAGTGGAAATGAATAATGCAACACTATTCACAGGGTGGATATGAAAATAAAAATGCAATCCCTTCTTTGCATTTTCATTTTAATTATGACACAGAATAAGCGGTTTTTAAGTAGAAATGAAAAAGCATTTTGAAGGATAAATTTTTCATTTGAATTTTGAGTCATTTGATGCAGCTTTATTTTGAAGATGAAAAAGCATTTCAGTTATTTTGATTGTCAAATTAGACATTTCTAAATGAATTTTGCTACACATTTAGCAGAGAACTTTTTGATAATGAAATGTCAAAAACCATTTTCATTATTATTTTAATTAAGTGACAGAATAAGCGATGTTGAGGAAGAAAATGAAAAAGCGATCAGCGGATTACTTTTCTTTTTAATTTTGAGTAAAAATTGCAGTTTCATTTTGAAAATGAAAAAGCATTTCTGGTTTTGACTTTTATTTTGAATTATGCTACAGAATTGCTTCCATACTTATGAGCCTAGAAACACGTTGTTGATCAGGCCTACATTAATACTGTATGCTGATGCTGTATCCATTGGCCTGTATTTTTTTTTACATGACTTTAATGTTAATCTGAGCTTCTGTCTACATTTTCTTGAATATTTGAAGATTCCTGCAGCTTTTTTTTTACTTAAGCCGTTCCAGAGTTTAGTGCCACACAGAAACTGTTCTTTGTGATTCTTGTCCGGTTGATCTTAAAGTTCAGAGAAAATGTGTTAAACCTGAGGAGGAAATGACGATTGAAAGGTGTTTTTTCAGATTAAAACGCACAAACATACAGCATCACCTGGGCTCAGAGTAACCTTGATGTTTACCTGAAGCTCAGCGGGTCATGAAGGTCTCATAAATTTCACTGGATTTACTTCATTTAAGAATAAACTCGTTAAAAATGAATCCTGTATGCACAATAATGACAGTTGTATCTAAATAAAATGTGTCGTTTTTTTTTTACAATCATTTAACAGTAAACAGATACAATAGTTGCATCGTGAAGTTCATGTTTTCCCGGGTTCCTTAAATCTTTTTTCTTCATCTTTAAATCCCTTTACCTGCCGCCGCAGTGGTGAGACCGTCGGTACCGTCCGGAGCGGACACGCGCCGGTCCTGCGCTGCATTCAGGGACCGACAGGCCGTGAAGGCAGCACGGCCGCTGAGCAGCAGCAGCGGCAGCAGCAGCGGCGGCAGCCCGGCGGAGCTCCTCATCCTTTCTGCGCCACCGACCACCGGCAACAGGTAGCTGCCGCACGCGCGCGTGCGTGTGAGGCGATCCCTTTCGGCTCCCGTTACCTCGCCGTGAGGGAACACCGGGACAGCCTCCACCGGAACTCCATAGCGCCTCCCTCACCGGACAAACTGCCTACAAGCAAATCGCAAGTCGGGACCGCTGCCAAGCCGGACGGGAGCTGGACTCACTGACCGCTAATCGGTTCTAGAAATGCGGCGGGAAGCTCGTGCCGGGAAACACCGATCAGAACCCGGAGGACCGGTGCGGTTCT
This sequence comes from Oryzias sinensis, assembly GCA_037389245.1. Classification (NCBI taxonomy): domain Eukaryota; kingdom Metazoa; phylum Chordata; class Actinopteri; order Beloniformes; family Adrianichthyidae; genus Oryzias; species Oryzias sinensis. The sequence continues at coordinate 2,616,085 of CM074491.1, forward strand.
GCGCTGGTTCTGTCTGGACACTGCCGGACCCCGTTAGTCCAGTCTTGGGGCGCTGAAAGTAAGCCGTGAGGGGAACACCCGCCTTTATAGGACTTCAGGATGACGTCATCTTACCGACCGAAAGTGGCCGAGGCTAACCGAAGACGATTTCCCCCTGATTCCGGTTAGCTACCAAAATAAAAGCCTGGATATTAGAAAAATCAGGACGTTCCTCTAAATAATAACCGTTTAATAACATCTTCAGATTCTGAGTAAAACCACAAACATGTTTTTTAAATCTCTTACTCCTTCTTCAGAGAACTGAAGCTTTGCACAGCAACTATCTTTATCTCTATTTTGTTTTATTTCCACAAAACATATTTAATGTTTGGGGGATGAAAGGAAACAAAAAGAAGAATGTATATGAACGACAATACTCAAAGATAAGCTAAAAAACAATCTCTAGGTTACATACCAATAATAATGTCTTTATTTGTTCAAACTGAACTTAAAGGTTAAAATAATCTGTAAATAACAAGAATCCCCAAACCTCCTGAGAACAACTGAAGCAATGAATAAAACACAGACTAAACTAAACTACATGATGGCAATCAATAATGCTGAATTAATCAATCAGCATCTGAGTATTTATCAAATATAAACAGGTGAACAGATGCTGAACGATGTAAAAATGAGCATTTTATTGCTAAATGAAGCTGCTGAAGAACATTGCAGACAGACGCGGGTTCAGGCGTGTTTCCTGTGAATCAGCTGTTCACAGCAGGAAAGCCGGCGGGGTTCAGGCAGCAGGACGCGTGCTGCTTTCAGGGGATTAACGGTGTGTGGCGCCTGAATGAAGCGAGCGCTGCACGTGTGCTGCACAGGATTAGCTGCTGCTTGCTCACCTGTGCATCGGGCTAATCGGATGGAGATCGCAGGCCTGGGGGGGGTCAACCGTTGCTTCATCAACAGCTGACAGACTATTTTCAAACACAGAGAGAAAATGCTGCTGTAAACTCAAAGCAGCGTCACACCAATACAGCAGTTGTGGTTTGTTATGCTGTCCATTCTTTCTTCTGGAGGGGGAACACTGGATGCTCCGTTTAGAGGTTATTCTATAAACTCTCCTATCATCATTTCTGCTTTTTCTTACCAGAAATTGCTCCTTTCCTTTCTTCTTCCAGCTCTGTGCACTGGAGCCGTCAACTTCCATTAGTTCACCTGAAGAGAGGATTCCACGTTGTCATGAGGAACCCGGCTGTTGGGATGAGGTTCTTGGTGTTGGTCTTCATGCAGGGATTCTAATGAAGTACTGTGGATCTGTGGTTTGATGTCAGGTCTACAACATATTTTGTTCTTCAAGAGATCGTTCATGTAAAAAATTCTTCCTTTTAGATTTTTCATCTCTCTGAATCTAAAATCCCAGCAGCTTCATCTGAAGCGTTGATGTCGCGGCTGAAAAGTCCTTTTAGCCTCCCTTTATTTTGTTTTTTTTTATATCAGTTTTGGACAGTTCTGGAGGAAAGAAACAGAACCAGAACCGCAATCGTAGTGTCAGATTTTAATGCCGTCAGGCGGCTGCCAGCCGCTCATTTCCCGCCCTTCAGCTGCTGGCGTAGTGCGTTTGTTCAGCGTGACTCGCTCTCTGATTGTGGTGAAGGCAAAAGCGGCGCCCCCACCTGGTCAGCCGCTGAAACACCTGCGGACAGAAGAAGGGTTGATGGGTGAGATCTGTGGAGGATACGGACCTCAAACCATGTGCAGGTGGAGCGCCAAGCGGACAAAAAGTCAAGAAAATGCGGGAAGGCTCACCGTCCGGCTGTGTCCCGGTCCGGCGGCGTGCGTCCTCTCAGCCGACAGCGTTCGTCTGTGCAGCTGCAGGTTGTAGAGGAACAGGACCCTCTTCTGCTCCCTCTGACAGACGCAGCAGTTAGATGGAGCGGTTTACGGCGTCGTCCATGTCAGAGGACGCAGTAAACCTTTCAAACAGGACGTCCATGAACAAACACAAGGACCTGCACAGATGTTGGTCTGTCCCAGACATGGAAAAGAAGAGACTTTCTCTAAAACCGCCATGTTTCTGACAGATCAACAGGTTTCTAGGACTCACACACAATACCACCTCCAGCCAAATCTCTCTGTTACCATGGTAACCACTACAGCATCCTGCCCAAAACATGTTTAGCCTGAAAGTTAAGACGCGTTGACCTGCAGAGCGTGGCTGTTCACAGACACACGTGAACATCCAAACACTCACAGCTCCTTCAGAGAGAAATGCGGAGCTAAACGCCACGTTTGTGGTCATAGATGAAAAATGCGGTCACATCGCTGCAGGGCGTTCTGTAATCGTTGACGCTAAATGCTGTATCTTCACCCCCCCTCGTTCAATCTGCCCACCTTTAAGCCCATCAGCTCAGTTGTCATAAAACTCTGAATAATCTGCTCTCAGGTTTACTGCAGCTCAGCTTCAGGCATATAGTGTGCGTGTTTTCATTCTTAGGAGGAAGTGACATCACAGTCCCAGAATCACTGCTGTACCCCCCCCCCCCCCCCCCGGTCTCCAGAAGTGCTGGAGTTGTTGTTCTGCTGCAGCTTCAGCAGATTACAGCGGGGATTGTGTTTGTGCGTGTTGGTCTCTGTTGAGGATGTGTTAGATCTGTGAATGCAGCGCTGGAAGGTTCTGTCTGAGGAGCGCTGCTCCTTAGGCTGAAACCCGTCTATAAGACGTTCATCACGTTAACCTGAGCGGCGTGAAAGCTTTCTGTTCACGACATGAATGGAAGACTGAAGGAAACCACAGCTGCTGGGCTTTAGGAGCATCTGACAGAAACTGGAAGTATTGCTCTTCACAACCTGTCAGTCTAAAGTGGCCCCTCCCTCCCGGGGGGGGGGGGGGGCTGAGTGTCAATGTCATCATCAAAACTGCAAACAGAAGCTCTTGAATCCAGTAAACATCTGTGAGCAAATCTTTCCTCTCCAGCTTTAAAGTTTTAAATCAAATAGTCTGTAACTTTAAGTTCATGTTCAAAAAGCTGCAGAGAGTTTGGACCAGAGATGAAAACGTCCTTTTGTTTAAACCTGTTTGGATTCAGAAATGAAAAATAACTGTTTTCTTAGTTTGGAGACTAAAAACTGAAAATACATTTTAAGGATATTAATAAACAACTATGAATGTGTCCTGAGCAGATCAACTGAATTCAAAGCCGTTGACAGTTTGCTTTCATCGTTTGGGAACCTGTGGCCCAAAATAAGGATGAGGGCGGAGTCAGGCGAGGTTTCACGTCAGCGAATCAGGAAGAGGACAGTAGTGAAGGGGGAGGACAGGTTTGTACCTTTGGGTGGTAAAAGGCTGCGATCGCTCGCCGCAGGCGGTTGGTGTAAACCTGCAGGCAGGTGAACAGCGCCGCCAAAAGGACACAACCGGCACAGCTCAAGTACACTTCAGCAGACAGGGGGGAGTGGGGGGCCATGCAGGCTGCAGGGGGGGCAAAAAAAGGTGAGAGACATGTGACTTCAGGCAGCAGCGGTTGAAACGGCGATCGCAGCCGACGATGTGACAGGTTCTGAGCAGCTGGTCAGCTTCACTTCTGCACCTCCTGAGGTTCTAGCTGAACAGTCTAAACTGGCTTTCCTCCACAGACATTCAGATAATCGTCTCCTCTGGACTCTGAATGACAAAATAGAAGGCTGTGGTTTGCTCCGCCCACCTCTCCAACCTCCCAAAAAGAACTGGGCGGGTCAAGTTGACCCACCTGCCAATCACAAACAATCAAAGGCCCTAAAATGCTCACGTTTGTGCTAAAAAAGGAACCAAAACAGCTGAATTACCTTTAAGTTTGACCCCTATTAGTGTCACCATGAAAAAGACAAAAATTATAACCTAAAACATTGACAACCTAAAAGCTTTATATATCATGAGAGTCAATGGCTCCCTACTGTAACCTGCCTCCAGTGGCCTTCAGAGGAACTGCAGCGCTTCCTGGTTTACCTGGTTCTGAACAGACTAAGACTTCAGAACCACTGAAAAAGTTCCAGACCTGGATTTACTTTGACAGTTTAGGATAGATGTGGATTTTCAGAATTACACAAGATTTTAATCTTTTGTTTACATCAAATTTGACAAATTGTTGCAGGTTATCACAACCAAACATTTAAGGAGGCCCAGGTTTCTGAACCATACTCAGAGGCTGCCTTAAGCCCCCCCCCTTCTAGGAGGTGCCTTGTGACCTCTGGGACCTTTGACCCACCTTGGTTGTCAGTCTGAACGTTCAGGTTGGATGAACTGTTGAAGGCGGAGATTGTTGTCCTCAGAAGGCGGGATATCATGGAGTCTCCGCCCACTCTGATGTCCACCTGGTGATGACCTGCAGAGAGTGGGCGGAGTCATAGATGAAGGAGGATCCAAAACTGGGTGTAGTGTGTGCGTTTAACGTGTGTGTGTGTTTACTGATCAGGTTAAACTGGGTGACGGTGTGTCTGCTGACGATGTCCATGACGTGGAAAAGAGCAAAGTCAAAGGAGAGCAGGATGAAGACCAGCAGGGTCAGGGACGCCACCTGGAAGGCTCCCGCCGTCTGCAAACGGGCGACACAAACGTTTTCAGGCGAGGCCTTCGCTGTCCCGCTATGAGAGACGATAGACACGCTAATGGAGGCAGCATCTGGTTATCACCAGAACTTTACAAACATCCAGTGTTAGTGATCTTTAAATTACCGTAACACTTTAACCCTTCATTCATGTAATTTCATCGGATTCTGAATTAATTCCATTATTTGCGTAAATGGTCCAGGATTTACGGTGCATCAAAGAGCGTGTGTTATTGAGGCGTCTCCTGCCATAGCAACGGTCTTGTGCTACCTTCAACCGGGCTCGGAAACGCGTGTTCAAGCGACCACTTCCAGCATAAAGGCTACAGCTGTGTCCCAATTCCCACCCGGACCCCTAACTACTAGAAAACTATTTATATATATATATATATATATATATATATATATATATATATATATATAGATAATATAGTGGGACTTCTTTGAAGTGCCCTAAATTTAAAGAACTTAAAAAGCAATTTGAATACAAGCTCATCATTTTGTTTTTTAATGATGATATGACGTCATTGATTATCATGAGCGCTTTGACGCGATTATTTATAGATTCCACTGTCTTCTGAAGATTAAAACGTTGATGATTTATTAAAAATACATTTAAATACATTTTTTGGGTAAAAATTGCTCTGACGCAATGCATTGTGGTCTATATTCGCCGATCTAGTGAGCATCGATGCACACTGTTTTTCACAGAGACTTCTGGGAAATTTCTAATGAGATTTGGGAATTGTAGATTCTGCAAGTACTTGTTCGAGAACGCGACTATAGAGGAAAGTAGGACACAACCTATGTAAACACGAGATGCTACACAAGTACGTTTTTCTGAACAATTGAGCATGCCTTAAAAATTTAAACTGGTTGAACTTTGACCAATCAGTGACGCATCGGGAAAAGTGATTTCTTCAAACCGCTTGAAAATTGATGATGAAGGAGAGACGGATGATTGATTCTATCTTTCAACTATGGGAATAGAGCTGTGACAGAAAAGGCCCAGAACAAGATTCACCAGATCTGCACGGCTTTGACATCTCACACCAGCTGTGAGTACATGCGCTAGTATCAGGTAGCGACATTGCAGTGTGAACACCGTCTGCTAAAAGTACGTTCACGTCCCTGTGCTTCATCAAAGGGTGAAAGCAGGAAGTGTTCTGATTGGCCTGCTTTCCTCTGTCTCCATCAAACCTCGGTGGGAACAGGGTGAAAACATTCTCGTTATAAACTCAGAAAACAAACGTTGACTTTTCTCCCTCAAAGTAAACTTGCGTTGACTCTCTAAATCACTGATGAAAGCTGCATTAACTTATTGCTTGAACGACTCACTTGTCCCAGCCTCTTCCTGGGATGGATTTCGGACTCACGGGGTTTGATGAACTTCTGATTTTTTCAGAGGCAGCAGGAATGGGCTTCCCTAAAATGCAGCACAGTGGTTAGACTCTTCATCACGATGGGCCATAAAGTTACTGATGATGAGGAGGGTCCTACAGCCTTCCTCCTGCGGGCGTCGATCCGTCTGAAGTAGGAGGTGATGTAAACGTTGTCAAAACAAATGTCGCTCCTGTAACATCTGACGTAATCAAAGGCCCTGCAGAGGAACAGAGAAGAGGAAGACAACGTGGGGATGAAGAGCAGCTGAATATCTGAGTGAAACCACGGATGAAGATGTGGTGTTATGAAGGCTGTGAGGGACTGGGGTATGGATCTGCAGGACATCAGCATCTGTGTAGTAGTCTTCATCAGTCCCAGGAAGGACTCTTTGATGGCCTGAGTGAAGTTCTGGTCCAGCTGAGCTCCGTCCAGCAGGGACTGCTGCTGCTCCTCCTGCAGGAGGTCACGTTAGAACTCCACTGGGCCTCAGGACCAACGGCAGGAGGCGCACGGGCTTCTGACCTGAACCACCAGCTTGGTGCTGAACTCTCTGGACAGGAGGTCCACAGACACGTTGAGCTGATCGAACAGCTGACCAAAGTTTCCCTCCACAGGAATCTTGTCCCGGCACCACGGGGTCATGGATCGCCGCGAACGGAGGACGCCTGGCCAGCCTTGGATCCGCCTGCATGGATCATCCTTCTGGGCGGTCGATATTCACGTGTTCTTCACTCTTCTTTGTTTCTATTCATTCTGGGTTTGTGTTTCTCAGCAGGTTTGGAGCGCCTAACTCATCATTTGTCTGAATATCACATGGACGTTCAAAGTGTTATTTTCTACAGTTTTGGGGTTCGAGGTTCCTTCACATTTCTGATTGAGGATGTAAAAGAAAACAGTCTGAATCTGAAGGAAATGATCCAAACAAACCAAAAGAAAACTTTATAGGAGACGCTGAAGGAGGAAATTAGATGAAAAGTAATAAAGAAAAAGGCCCCTTACTTATAGCTATAGTTTCCTGTAGGAGTTCATCAGAAATTACCCTCAGAGTTAAAGTGATAGTTGGGCGGGAGTGAGCTGTCTTCATTTCCCATCATCATGCCTTTGATTACACTCTCTCTCACCAGCTTACAGCTGCACCATAACCTCTAAGCACATTACGGTGCAACAAAACATGGCGTAGAGCACATTGGAGCTACGGGTCCGTGGAGGACCGGGGCAGTTCACTCGCCTTTCATGATGTCACACAGGAAGTGGAACTTCATGGAGACGCAGAGGATGTGGTTGATGACGGGGACGGGGATCACCGCCATGCACTCCTTCCACCTGCTGTCGAACCATCCGGCACATCGCTGCACACCTTCATTCACCAGGCCTCACACACACACACACACACACACACACAGACACACACACACACAGACACACACACACACAAAACACACAGACACACACACACACACACACAAACACACACACACAAACACACAGACACAAACACAGAAAGTTGTTGGACAGTTTTTCTAGAACGGTGTTTTGTGGATACAAATGGCTGGACCTTACTGTCGCACTGCATCTTGGTCCTGATGCTGAACTGTTCCTGTGTGCTGTTGGCGCCACCACCTGGTGGCGGCCTGAATCGGTCATATCCAGCCTGAAGGACCATTTCGCTCTCTATGTTCTGAATCTTCGGCCGATGCTCTTGGTTTGACTCAACTCCACCTGATCGCCTCTACAGCAGCAGTGCAGAAAGATGGACCTTCTTCCAACAACATCATCGCCGCCTTCGCCGCGACGATAGATCAACATCAGGAAGACACGAGTGCACAGAAACGGACAGCAACTGAGGTGTTTTTAAAACTCCAGATTTAAAAATGTTCTGCAGTAGTAAAGAAACTCATAAATATAAGAACATGAACCTAAGAAAAAAACAAGAACCAATCAGACAGAACAGTTGGCTGATTTTCACACAAAGAGTGTTTGATTTGAAAGAAGGTCATCCAGTGTCTTCTCTGCTCCAACTGCTGCGGGAAATCTAAAATCTCCAGGAAATAAACCAGCAAAACAGCAGAAAAACGAGTGAAGCTGCATTTAAATCAAATCAAGAGAAGAACAGACCGTTAAAAAGGTGTTAAGTGTTTGAAATATTCATGTATTTAGGTTAAATTGAGGAAACTGCCTTAAAGATTAGAAAACTGTTCATAAACATCTTTATGCTGTTTAACATAGTGAAATTATTAATGCTGAAAGTGTTTTAATTGTTTCTAATTTTTCATTAAAAGTCTTTCAAAGTTCTGTATTTCTGAAAAAGCTTCAGAAATTAAAACAACTTCAAACATAACAGCTAAACTCAACGGTATTTTTAGCTCCAGCTTTGATAGTTTGGTTCTAAATATATTCACCTTATTTCTGTAAAATCAGCAAAAAGGCAAGTTAGAGAATAACGACACGTTTCTCTATAATTTTACGTAATAATACTGCAGCATTTCATCCACATGAGGTTTTCATGAGACTGACCGTGAGCTCCTCCTCATGACCAGGATGAATGGCCTGATGGCGTGTTTCCATAGCAACTTGCCGTTACGAACCTGTAGGTCCAGGTTGCAGCTCAGAGAAAACGCTGCCGCCTCAACGTTTTTCTGGATGTTTGAGATCGGGCCTGCAAGGCATGATGGGACATGATGTCACTACCAGATTTGATCCACATGCTGAAAAAGAGTTTTACGCAAGTTATTGACAGCTGGAAGCCGTGAACAACAGTGACACCATGTGGTCAGTCATAACACCTGCAGGTCTGACTCCTGCAGTTGAAACTGAAGTCCTGCTTTCGCCTTTCATCCAGTTCAGAAATGTTTGGCTTTCAACAAAGATGGCTGTGGGAAATCGAGAAGTCACTGTGCTTCTTATCTCCTCAGTTGTTCTTTTTTTCTATTTATTCATCTGTATTGACCGTCCACTTTGAAGAGAACTGTACCTGAATTTCATATTACCAGGTATAAAGGCAATAAAGGCTTTCTATTTTGTTTTATTTGATGCTTCATAAGTTAAGAATTCAGGGAAAAAATTAATATTTTGTCAGTGTGTATTCAGAAACATGTTTAAGTTTCCATTTAGGAAAAGTTCCCTCTAAGCTGAAGAAGATGCTCTTCCTGATCAGTCTGAGTTTTTTGCACAGGACTTGGACCTATACATCAGTGTTTTCTAGATGCACTGATGTTCAGGTGTGCGGGAAATGACCATGATTTTCACTGATCTAAAACATTTTCCATCTCCAGGATTTCAGCTCTGTGTTCATCCAAACAGGCCCTGATAAAACACTGAGAAGTTAGGAATATGAAAGATCATAAACGACTTTTTCTTTCTGTTTATTTGATTCTATTAAAGACATTTTGATAAGAATAACGGTACCGAGATTTAGCTGCAGCTATAACTGTATTCAGAAAAGTCCCGCCCCTTTGACTGTCTCCACCAATCATTCTTGGAGGCTTAATCACATGTCATCAGTCTGACCAATCAGAAGTGGTTAAAGTCTTCACTTCCTTGTTCAGATTCTGCTCATAAAGAGTCTCAGTTCTAACAAAAATACCAGCTAAAGCTCGTCTTTAGCGGTGTAGCTTTCCACAGAATCCGGTGTCAGACCGTGGAACAAGAGGAACAAACCATGAAGCTCAGAGAAGAGAGGTGTCTTGAAATCACTACATCTCCATGATGCATTGCCAAAGTGACAGCGCCTCAGCGCAAAATGAGTCTGTTAAAAGTCTTAAACCACAACGAACACGCAGTTTTTAAATCTTCTTGATGAAATCAGAGGTCAGAGGTCAACAGTTTCAGTTCTCTCTTCCAGGTTTGTGTTTCAGCCAAACATCCCAGAGTTTGGCCCAAGTCATCTTTCTAACTGAAACACTTTTCTAATAACGTCTGGATTATTTTAGATGTTAAACTAAAGAAGAAATAATAACATTTAAGAAACAGGATGAAGGTGAAACAGACACAATTAAACTAAATTAAAACAATTTAATCATCTAAAAAGAAATAAAACATTTGTTAAAGTCTTCAAAGACTTTATTTTTGAATTAGACAAAAGAAAATCTAATAAAACTTCAACATTATGTCTACTTTTTGTAGCTACAGAAACATAAATATAAACATAATCTTTAATGTAATTTATAAACATTTAGATCATATTGTTCAAAAATTACAGTTGTCTTTGTAATTATTGAAATAAATAAATAAATAAATCACTATTTAGAAAGAATATATTTATTTTTTTGTGAGATTACATAATATAACATGTTAATTAACTGAAGGGAAAAACAACTACCAGGGTAAAATGTTAAATTATTTAGTTGAAAATTATGACTGAAAACTAACTTAACTTTTATTACATCTTTTAGAAAAAACATCTGCAACTTCCAGCTTTTTCTGCCACAATTATCACAAACATGCACGTGACTGCATGGAGGGCCTGTCCATCAATACACTACAGAATTTCTCCTTTTAATTTTGGATGCTGGTGTGCAGCGGGTTTTTTGTCAAGGAGAAAAGTGTGTCTCTTGTCTAAAAAGGTTGAAAAACATCATCAGATTATCAGAATTATTTTTTTGTGTTTACAATTGAAAATTGTTATGAGACTCAAAAGCTGAAAAACAGACAGAAGACGTCATTGTGCAGAAATGAGAGGTAGTCAGTGTGTGAATATGCATTTGTGAACCGATGCAGTTACTGACAACAGAACAGAAATCAAAGCCTTTTTGTTTTGGCTATTAGAAAATGGCGACTCAGAGGTTCCCTGTGAGAACGTAGCATCAGAACCAACTCAGCTTATGAAGGTCACAAACAAAAGTGATGCAAAGAAAAGAACACAATGAATGAGATTTACATCATCAGATAACCAGGGTTTTTGTCCTTTCTAAGTCTGGATTTTCTATAACCAGATTTGAAAAAGTCACAGAAAAACTGCAGATATATAAAAGGTGTTTTCCTGCAGAAGCTTTTGTTTGTTTGTTTGTTTGTTTACCTTGAAACAGCACTGACAGCACCAGGATCATCAGGTAGGAGCGACCCCGAGAACCAAGCATGCTGGGAAACACAAGGAGGATGGAACACCTGAAGCATGAAGACAGAGCTGCCCCGGCCACACACAAACCTGCAGCACACATCACATCAGTTACTGTGTGTGTGTGTGTGTGTGTGTCAGGCCCAAACGTGAGCGTAAATCCTCACCAACAAAACCAAACCCTGCAGCCAGCTTCAGGTCAAAGGTCAAAGGGAGGCTGTGTGCGAACCCCAGGAACAGAACTGACGGGCAGACGACAGAAAGGTCAAAGACTACAGATCCCAGAGTCTGAAGATCAGAACAGCCTCTTCCCCTAAACCGAGAGGCTTGGTGTCAAAACAAAGAAAGACTGCTGGATTTATGTTCTTGTTGCATTTTACTTTGTTCTTATTACTGAAAATTAATTGTAAATCAATCAATCACGCTTCAAAATCACAAGTAACATGTTGCGATTTTAATGTGGTAATTACTATCTGACTAATTCTTCTAATTAAAAATAAAATATTATTCTCATAAAAATCATTATTAAAATGTATTTCTTCTTAATTACTCAATCTGGTGACATTTTAATAAAGTTTGTGGATCACCATGGTAACCAGTGGTGCTCTGCTGGCCAGCATCTCCGTATGATCTCTGTCGTAATCCAAAATCCGATTGAATGCTTTTCTAAAGGAAAAACCACAACCTCCGTTTTCAGTGGGATCCAGGTGTAACCGGGTTACCTGCGCCGCTCAGCCTCCAATGGCGCTTCTCCTGAGCACCGCGGCCGCGGGAAACGCTAACAGATCGAGAGGAGGACCCCGCGCACGCGCAGGAACAACCTAAGAAGTGCCGCCGGAGCCAACGCCAGTGTCTGGACCAGAGCGGACCCGGGACGGCCGCCCTCCGACATTTTCTGGCGGTCCGTGAAATGGCTCTGGGATGGAGAAGGAGCTTCTCGAAGGTTCCTGTCGCTGATTCTGGTGAGCTCTGGAGAACCACGCTTTCGTTCAAGCACGTCCACGATGAGCAGCGAGGAGGAAAAGGCTTCGCTGAGAGAGAAGTTAGAATCCTGGGTGGAGAGGCGGGAATACCAGGACCAGGAACTTTTTAAGAGGAAAAGACCCGGATGCGAAAAGGCGGCAGTTAGCGGAGCGCGTGCTTTGGGGATTAACGGTTAGCTAGTTTTTCTGTAGTTTTGATGCATTTTTGACTGTTGCTGCAGAAAAAAACTCAAGTGCAGCCGTTTTTCTTAAAAGTTGCGATGAAATGCCATTTTATTTTAAATAATAGCAGTATTTTCCCTGAATTTTAAACTATAATCTTAACCAACAGTATATGTTGAAAAGTAGAATTTTAGCGAGAGAAAGAAATGCTAAAAGTCTGAATCATTTTTCAGTTTAATAATAACAATAATCTGTTTAGGTAATAGTTAAATGTGTCTGTTGGTCATCTGTCTTATTATTTTCTTTATTTTGTTAATTAACTTCCATTTTTCTGAAGTCCTTCAATTCTGAAATTGGAGTTAGGAAAGGTCACTTAAACACTTGGATTCTGTTAATAGAACTATCGAACACTGGTAATTGTATAATAATTTAGTGGTTGTGCTTCCATTTCATCAACAAATCGTTAGATCTTCTATGTGATAACTCAAATGAGCTCAGATTTCACTGACAGAATTTTAAACACTAGGATTATTACTTTAAACCTATGCATGTTAAAGTCTTGGGGTAAGATGACTGTCAATAAGAAACGTATGCAAAAATACAAATTAGTGCACAAACTAATACTTTGTGCACTAGTTAAAATATGAATTATACATTTAGTTTTACGTTTGGCATGTCTGTTTTGAATATGACTCTTGTTTGTCTTAAATCTGAAATTCTGCTGTAAAGGTTCTCCAGCAAACTCAGAGGCATTTACATCGAGTCCAGAAACATCCCATTCCACTGAGTGAACGTTCACTTCATTTATTAAACTAAAACAGAATTAAACTGTTTAGAAGAATAATGATGTTTCTGGACTTGATGAATATGCCTGTGAAGGATTTTTGACAGTTTGTTAACAGGGGAAGTTTCGTATTCGAAACAAAGACAAATCGTATTCACAACAGATAAGTAAAAAGTAAAACTAAATGTTGATTATATTTTATGTTGTGCATGTTATTAATTTGTGTATATATATAAACACACAATGTATATACTCGAATAGTTAAATTCACACACAGAACATTTACAGAATTTGTTTAATTCACACGGTAAATTCTCACATATGGAACATTTACACAATGTATTTACATAAATGGTTAAATGAATAGAGTTGGTAAATTCACACAGTGTTGAAGGAGAACATAACTGTTTACCTCCAGTTTTATAAAAGTATTTCTTTTGAGCAAGATCTTTAGATGATTATTTTTATGGTAAATAGGGACTTTATCACTATGTCAGCATCATCGGCTACATTGAGCGCCGACGCTAAAATTGATATGTATGGCTATTGTTGATTGGTTAGACTGGTGATTTCTGGCTGAGCTTCTTGATTGGCGGCTTGGTTACGCTTTGTTCAAAATAACAGCTTTGCTTCCAAAAGTGTGTTGTTAAGAATATATCTGGGAATTGGTTGAATCCGTACCTTCACACATTCTAAAGGGACTGCTTTAGCACTGTACAGCGGAACAGTGAGAACAAAAACTAAACTGCATTCAGATTTCACACACACCAGGTATATGGACTTCACTTATTGCGCTATTTAACTTCTATATTTACTGTTTTTCCAGTTAGTATCCAGATGTCTACGATGTTTAATAATTGTGAAGCTTTGCACTGAGCACTGCGCTGCTTGAGCACATCAGCCTGCAGGTCGTCTCACTTTGTGGCCTCCTGTCTCCAGGTCGACTGGGCGCCTCTGCAGAGGGAGGGAGGTGCGGGCTCACCTAGTGGAGGGGGGAAAGAACCTGGCGGCGTTTTCCTCCGGGCTGCTGCTGGCCTCTCTGTACGGACTCATGGCCGTCTTCCTACAGAAGCAGTCTTTGTGGTTTTGCGTCTACACCACGGTGGTGCTGGCTGGCCTGGCGGCGTTCAGCATGGGACTGTCGGCAGGTGCCCGCGCCAACATCATGGTGATGCTGCCATCAATGTGTTCAGGTCAGTCTGAGGCCAGCGTTCGGACCAGGCTGACATTTTCCCCAAGTAACAAAGGCTACATTCACACTGCAGGGCGAATGTCAATTCAGATTTTTTGAAAAATTTAGATTTTTTTCCCTAAGGCCGTTCACATTTCTAATGAAACACGAACTTTTGTGATCTCCTGTGTGTACCTGAAATGACCTAGAAGTGACCCAGATGGGCAGAAGAGTCCTCACTGGTGAACCACGTCACTGTTGTTTGTGGAAGTAGCTAACCTTAACATGGATGTCAACAACAGTGTTGTCAACAGTGAGAGCTCTTGCATTATTACATTTTAGAGCCACAAAGGAGCAGCACAATTCATAATCTTTCTCATTTTTAAGGCATTGGAGCCAGGGTCAGTCTGACCTACTCTGTTGTAAATGGGGATGTGGATGGTGCTGCAGCCATGCTGCAAAAAGAGAGAGGGGCAGTGGGGGCGCGCATTTATGTTGTGTGTTAGGAGGAAGGAGAACGATAATAAAAGAAGGTTCCCCCAGCAGAACTGCTATTGACTCTTTATTAACCCACTCTGGAGGATCTGAGGGTCCGAACGGGAAGTGAACCTCCGAGGAGGGAAAAAAAAGTCATGGTGGGAAAGGTTCAACCACCACGCTCTGCCATTTAGCTGGAAATATTTAAAAAAACCCCGGCCGCGATCAGAGCCCTTGAGTTTGGCCTTCCTGACAGGTTTGTCAACCCAAATCTGAATCCAATGGGTGACTTGCTTCCCTTCCACTGACTGGCATCAGTCCGCCATGGTTGATGTTTATGTTCTAGTTCCCGCCTATTTCAATGCAGAATGATGACGTTTGTAGCGTATCGATGACGTACGGGTCAGATCCATTCGGATTCAAGATGGGATCTGTGTCTGGGACTCTCATGAAAAGATCAGATACAGGTCACATAGGGGCAAAAACATTGGAATTGGGAATTGGGTTTCAGCCTGCAGTGTGAACGTAGCCAAAGACTCCAAGGGGGAACACCCCAAACAGCTTCTGTGTGGGCGGAGCCTGGAATGATGCTGTCCTCCACTTTTTCAGCTCGAGGCCGGAGCTTCATCCTGCTTCTGTTTATGTCGCTGCTGCTGTCCGGACCACTGGACAACACACTAGAGAACACGAGAGTGGCCGCCCCAGCCTGCTGTGTGGAGCGAGGTGGCGGCCAATCAGACAAAAGAACTGATGCAGAAAGCGGCCACACCCCTTTTTTGTAAGACACGCCCAGCTTCATCAAATCCTGCAGCCGGCTCTGTGACCAGCAGAGTCGGATTGATCTGAATCTTACTGATTCAGGAGTTTATATTTCAGGGGTAGCTTTCTCAGTTCAGGTAGTTCTTCTCCTGAACTATTTTACGATCCGATTCCAGCCTCAGCTTGTCGTTGCAGCCGTGATGGACGACATCAGAGAGATCAGCAGCAACGCTCGCGCCGTCGCAGGACGAGTCCAGGACTTCATCAACGCGCTGACCGACAGCTGCTCGCATGTCGGTGAGCTGTTCCTCACTTTCAGTCGGGCTTGACACTCACTGAAGAAGAAATACAGACTTTATTTTTGAGATGATTATTTCAGCCTACTTCTAAAGTGTCACAGTAACTTAAAACTCTGTACCAGCTCCTTTACCTCAGCACACGCTCTAAGTTCTCCTTTCCCCCTGTTGGTGACTAGGTCCTGTAAGTCTGTCCTATGAAGCCTTAAAAACTTTAAAAGTCTCAAACTTATAGGAACCCTGTCTGAAACCTGACCTGCAGCTCGCACTCTGAGGAACGTGCTCCACTGGTGGACATCGACATCTGCAATGACAACCTCGTTCTCAGGAAGTGTCGAGTTGTTTGTTGGGGCTCAGAGAAAATCGGCGCTTGACTCATTGGGGACTTCAACTTCCTGTGTGACATCTTGGACACCTTCTTGCCGCTCTGCAACATTGCTCGTGGTGCGTTCACTTACATCAGGCGAAGCATCGACGCAGCAGACATCCTCAGTTGTAACGTAAAGAATCTTTGGAGTCAAAGACCCAAACATCTCTTTATTTCTCTGGGAATGCTGCGGTGACCTAGAGTGACCTTTGCACTACAAATGTTGAAGGTGTTTGTCTCTGCAGCCGGTGAGTTCTTCTGCATCATCCCCTCCTACCTGTCCGCTCACCTGAAGCAGCGGTTGGCAGATCGTGAGTTTTAAAGAGCATCCTTGGTCTTCGCTCAGCCTCAGCTGATTGGTCCGTCTCCCTCTTCCAGCCACAGTCGCAGCTTTCAGGAAGATGATGCGAGAATTCGACTTCAACATCTCTGCGTCCGTGAAGCTGGACCTGGACGTGAACAGCAGCCTGCGCAGCAGGTCTCAGGACATCATGAACGGTGATCTCATCCGGACCTGCGAGTGTTTGAGAAGCCGAGGGAGCGGTACTGCAGCCTCTCCTGCTGGGCCATGCTCCTTCCTGAGGTCTGACGCGGCCTCCCCAGATCTGCCCCACCCTCATCTAAGCCGCCAGCCGCCGAACATCCGACCCGCACAACACTGTCACTACTTAACCAGAACAGCAGCACTTTGGTCAGAACTGGGAGGTCCCACTTCCCAAGGAGGAAGTTCTGCTTCCTTTACAGATAAAAATGTATTATTTTAGTTCATATTTGGAACAAAAGATATTTTTTACACAAATGTTTATGAAAGAAGATTTGAAGAGCCTCAAAGTGGTAGCATATTTTATTTTCTCACATGAAAGCTGCCCCACAGGCTGTCAAACTGAAGGGGGCGCATGAAATCAGCACGCTTCATTTGGTTCACACACTCCACCCCTGAGCGCTGTGTTGTTGTTGTTGTGCAGGGCCAGGCGGTACAGGCGCAGGCATTCAAGACTGACTTCGACAACATTTACATCACGGCTCAGTTCAGACAGCTCGACGAGCTTCTGAGCTCAGGGGGCGGAGCTTCAGTGCTACCACTGACACGGAGGGAGGCCAACACCTACATCACCCCACGTCAGTGCACGTTTGTGTGTGTGAAAAAGTGTGTGAGGCAGGGGTTGATTATGTGTGCCCAAGTTTGAATGTGTGTGTGTGTGTGTGCGTGTGTGTGTGTGTGTGTGTGGACAGGGATGTGGGTATTTGTGCGTGATTGTCAGTCTTGTCTTTCCTTCAGTGTCCTTGCAGCTGTCCTTCAGGGAGCGGCGTACTGTCCTGGTGGGCGTGGCCTCTGTCCTCAGACACACGCTGATGGGCGGCCTGCTGTGGTTCTGACTACCTGGTGTTCTGGATTCTGGATCAGGTTCACTCTGCAGGTCAGAAGGGGACGGATTTGAGGTGAGACGTGACTCATGGCGGGATTTGAAGTGGTACTCGAACTGAGAGGTAACCATGACAACGCCTCATCAGCTCCGCTCAGGGTGGCGGTGCAGGTGAACGGGTCGGGTTACGCCTCGGACATCTTCAGAGATCTAGTGGCTTCGTTTGACATCCTGCAGAGAGGAAACGTCACCGTCATCAGCAGGAAGTGCCTTCTGGAGCCGCTGCAGCCCGACGCCTCCACCTGCTGCCTCCTCGGTACAAGATCACACAGGAAGTGACATCACACACGAAGCAGTGCTTTCGGAGCAGAGTGCTCTTGGTCTGGTTGTGTCGCTGCAGAGTTTAAATCCTCTTAGAAGGTGGTGGAGAAATGTCAACATTCAAAACAAACAGGAAACACGATCCGTGCTGCGTTTGAGATCACCACAAAGGGTCAGAAAAAGCAGCTTCTTAACCTAAAATGAGAGAAGACTGGCCAGTAGCAAAAACCAAACACAGGATCTGTTCTACCACCACCACAGAAAAGTATCAGCTGACAAAGGATAGCGGGGATGTAGAAGAAAATGCAGCATCTGTGAAGCATTTAGTGTGGAAGAAGAAGGAAATGATTCACTCAGCACACAGCAATAAGAATAAATCCATAAAAAACATCAATATTAAAATATGTTAGTTAAAAAAGTCAACATATTATTTAATCATTATTATTTATTATTTATGTCAGTCTGCTTCAGGGCAGCTGTGGCTACAAACTGAAGCACATCACTAAGTATGAATGAGGAGGATTGAATGATGGGACACACTGTAAGTCGCTTGAGTGACTTCAAAAGCAGATAAATCTAATCCATTATTATTATTATTAAAAAATACAATAAATCCATAAAATATTCAGAAATTAAAATTCAATGAGGTTCTGGGGCTGTGTGATGCTCAGTTCTCCTGTCTTCTACCTCGAGGGACCAAAGCAAAGACGTCCTCAGTCTGTCTGTGGAGCAGCGTCTGCCTCTGAACAGGCTCCTCCTCCCGCTGAGGCCGGTGCAGCGGGTGTGAGGTCGCCACGGCCCTGAACTAGAACAAAGTCCTCTGCTCCCCCGGGGCCAGTTTCAGTCCAACCACGGGCCTGGCCTTATGGAGATGTTCCTCTTACCACCGCCCACCGCACAGGGGAGGGAACTCGCCGCCACAGACTGATGACTGGCTCTTCCTGTAAAGGTGGTCTGTATTGGTGGTCCAGTCCAGCTTGTTATCCAACACCCCCCTCCCCCCAGGTACTGGTAGGACTGTGCCATCTCCATCTGATGTATGTGGGCTGAGGTGCTGGAGGCAGCTTTCTCTCAAAGTCCATGACCATCATCGCTACCAGAGCTCCCGAAGTTCCTTCCATCACTTATAGAGCACAGGAGAGGAGGACATGAAGTCGGTTCTCAAATATAACCCATAAACGTTCATAGTTTTAGGCACTGCTGTGCTTAGGAGCTCCAAAAAAACACTAGGAATTCAGAAGATCTGTGGAGCTGACAGTGTTTTTGTATTCCCTGTGCTTAATAAAGTTAAAAACATTTTTAGAAGAACACATCCCCTTGATGTTCTCCACAGGAGATGATTTCAACCTGATTCCTCTGTACTCACTCATGGAAAACACCGGAGCTTGTTGTGTAATGCATGCATGAAGGAGGGCCGGGGCCGGAGAACCTTCAGGAACGTGGGAACCTTTGGTTTGTGGATTTCACCTCCAGGCTGCGACGACAGACAGACGTGTCTGATCATGACCAGACTTCCACGAAACCAAACATGAAGAGAAAACCTGGGAACAATCAGACCAAAGATCAGCGTTTCCTTCATGTTTTGTTCAACACTGAAATGATGAGGAAGGCCTGCTGAAGCAGCAGGATGGATGTTTTGGGAAATGGTTTTCTGACTTTCCTTCACATGGAACCGTCAGAATGTTGTAACTGTGATGTTCTGCAGATGTTCTGTTGATCCTGGTTCTCCTGGGTCTTGAGGAACCCCTAAGGGTTTGGCCCTGTGTGCGTCTCTGACCGGGGGCTTCGTGCAGCGCTGCAGGCGGCTGGTGTGCGCCTCCTACCATCCGGAGCGAGAGCAGGTGAGCGTGCAGAGACGGATCAGCTGCTGGAGCTTTGTGTGTCTCTTTGTCCTGACGGGCGTGTCCGTTTGCAGGAATCCAGTCTGTGTGTGTGCACGTGTGCGAGGAAATGAGTCTGATGAATGACGATGCCGTAAATGTTTGCAGCCAGACCAAGAAACAGAACATTCCACACAAAACCAGACACCAGGTCTGTTCAGGACCGTCATGTAGCTCGGAGCGCAGAAGCGCATTCATTAGCTTCCTCTGGGGGTTTGGGTGAGAGCTCCGCTGAGGGAAATGTGTTTGCTGCAGCGTTCACGCCTCGTTTTCATGAGCAGCCGTTCTCTGCCATGGAAATGTGTTTCTAACGGGTTCCTGTAGCCTTTTTCTGATGATAAAGAGAGAAAATTCAGCTTAAAACTGCATTTCTGATTTATTCAATCAGGGGCTGATGGAAAAGATTCTATTTGTGACGTAGAAAATACCTAAAAAAAAATCGATCAAAAGATAACCAGAGTGAGAGTTTAAGGCAGCCCAGATGGATCTGCAGAAACCTGAAAGACTTGAGGAGGAAGGTCTTTCATTCTCCTGTCCAGCAGTTTTATCAACATGACGTCATCAGTCAGGGTTTTTCTGCAGGTATAGAAGCCTCATGGTTTGGTTGACGGTTCTCTGTGTGAACGTATCATGAATTCTGCAATTTCCGCGCCATCGCAGGTCTCACGGAATAATCGCATCACACATCCTGATCTCCTGATCCCCGATCAGGAGGAGATCCTGAATCAGTCTGTGCTGAAGCCAACATCAGAACAAAGGTGTGAACTCCTGTCTGGGCCAGTCTGCGTCATTTTCTAACCAAAAACCCTGGCATGCCGTTGCTATAGCAACAGACATGATGGACAGGTTCACTAAGGTTGGGGGGGAAGGAGTCATTTCAAATACGGCTCAGAGTGGAGTTTGATCTCATTCAGTGATCATACTCTGCAGACTACCTGATAGACGCATTTTGCAGGTGCAGAACAAGCCGCCTCTCCTCCTCTTTTGGGTCTCGTTTGCCTCAGAAAACGTTCTGCTGGTTCCAATCTTTGCTGCCTGACTCCAGCTCCTGTCTTCCGATGGACTCGCTCTGTTTCTGTAGACCCCTCCCTACCCATCAGCCTCTTCTCTGGTGGTCAACCATGAAACCTGCATGAGAGGCGATTGGAGGTTTCCCTTCTTTTGTGGAGCTGCAAAACACCTACGCTCCAGAGAACCCTGAAGGCAGACTTCCTGGTTTTAAGCCCCGCCCTCACCTGCTTTCTTATACTGATGGGTTTTCAGGGGCAGCTGCTGTGGGTGAAAAGTCACACTCAGGCATGAGAAGGATGGCACGGAATGAGACGGGTCAGAACCTGCCCACACTCAGACCTGAACCAGGGCGGAGCTTAGGCGTCTTCGTCTCGGGGGCAGTCCGGGGGAGTCATTCGACTGAGCAGGACCGCTGATAAATGCCCCGCCCACCCTTCACCTGGATTGGTTGGCTTTCACACACGGTGCTCTCGGAGAGAACCTGTTTCACCCCATCTTCATCAGTCTAGATTGCGATACATTTGTCAGCAGCTGATGGTCAGATGACCTCAGAGCTGCTGGCGCCAAACATGGAGTCTGAGGTTTTCCTCTGTGCATCAGGAGAGGATCCTCTTCCTCCACAAGAAGATCCTGGGTCAGAGGAGAGCGGCCGGCTCGGCTCTGAGGAGGCGGCGCGGACTCGAGGTCACCGGGATGCAGGAGGTCGCCTTCGGGTTTCCTGATGCGCACAACGCATTTCTGCTCTGACTGCTCAAAGGCTGATAAGTTTTGTCCTTTGAGTCCATCGCCTAAAGTGAGGAAGAGTTTGTGAACTCTGCAGTTGGATCTGTTTCTGTCTGATGACTTTTTGTCATATCTAATTTGTTCATTCAGACTTTTTAATCTTGCTTTTCATTCTGCTTGTGTGTCAAACACATTTATTTAAACCCAGTGAAAAACCTCGTCCTTTGAGCACCAACAGGTGTGTCAGGATTCAAACCTGAAGCTGCTGCCGTTTGTTGGTTTCTGTCGGGTCTGGAGGATCTTCATCTGCTTGCTGACTCAGGTTACCTGGAGTGGTTTCTTACCTCGGTGCAGGTGCTGGGCCCATGCCTTTTCAGTCACCTGCTTGTCATGTGGTGAAACCGTAAAGGCGAGGGAGCCCGACACGCTGACCTGCAGCACGCCGCAATGTTCAGGTAAAGCCCTGATGCCAAAACTATGAGCAATAGAGTACCTGAGGCCAGGTGTGTGTCTGTGTGTTCATGCATGTGTGTGTCTGTGTGTGTGTTCATGCATGTGTGTGTGCGTGTGTGTTCATGCATGTCTGTGTGTGCGTGTGTGTATATGTTCCTGTGTGTGTTCAAGTGCATGTGTGCAAACTAAGGCATGTGTGTGTCTGTGTGTGTTCAAGTGCATGTGTGTGTCTGTGTGTGTTCATGGCTGTGTGTGTCTGTGTGTGTCTGCGTACGTGTGTTCATGTGTGTCTATGCATGTGTGGCCTGTGTTCATGCATGTGTGTCTGTGTGTGTTCAAGTGCATGTGTGTGTCTGTGTGTGTTCATGCATGTGGTAGTTCAGGTTCATGCATGTGTGTCTTGTGTGTTCATGCATGTGTGTGTCTGTGTGTGTTCATGCATGTGTGTGTCTGTGTGTGTTCAAGTGCATGTGTGTGGTTCAGTGTTCATGCATGTGTGGTTCGTGTGTGTTCATGCATGTGTGTCTTGTGTCTCATGGTATGTGTCTGTGTTCCATGCATGTGTGTGCCTGTGTGTGTGTGTGTGCCTGTGTGTGTGTGTGTGTGTGTGTGTGTCTGTGTGCGTCTGTGTGTGTGTGTCTGTGTTCCATGCGCATGTGTGTGTTCCATGCATGTGTGTCTGTATGTGTTCATGCGTGTATGTGTGTGTCTGTGCTGTGTGTGCATGTGTGTGTGTGTGTGCATGTGTGTCTGTGTTTGTGTGTGCATGTGTGTGTTCATGTGTGTTCGCGTGCATGTGTGTGTCTTGTGTGTGTTCATGCGTGCATGTGTGTGTCTGTGTGTGTTCATGCATGCATGTGTGTGTTCATGCATGTGTGTCTGTGTGTGTGTGTGTGTGCGTGCATGTGTGTGTCTGTGTGTTTTTCAGTGTTTTGAACAGAGGGAGTTTTCTGTTGACTGGAGGATTTACAGTAACTGTCATCAGAGGCCACGCCCCCTCCGCTCTTCAGGAGCTGTGTTCTCTGTGATGAAGTTCAGTTTCAGTTCTTCTGTGGACCAGCTGGTCCTCAGGAGAATCGCTCACGTTTCCTGTCTTTCACGCCTTTCAAAATAGCCTGTCTGTTTCTGTAGGCGTGTTCTGTCGGTCGTGTTTCCAAAGTTTGGGAGGCGCGTGCTTCATCTGCCAACGACTCGACCTTCCAGGAAGACGCAGGAGGAGGAGCAGGAGGCTTGTGCAAGGAAACACGCATACAAACACTCAGGAAGAACAAAAACACACAAATACAAGAAGGCCACAAACCACAAAGAGCCACAAATAATCTGACGTTGAGTTCTGATCCGTTCAAACTCTGTTTCAGAGACTCCAGTGATGAAGAACCGCTGTCCCTGAACGCAACACTCAGCACCGACACGAGGAGGAGGAATATCTCCATGGCAACACGTGGCCCCACACCCGGAGGAGGCGAGGAAGACGAGTCGGAGCGCAGAGGCAGCAGCGTCCACATCCTGGCCGGGTCGGAGCTCAGGTAGGACCGTCTGTGAAGGTGTTGGGTTTCATCTGCTCGTCTGGAAGGAAGCCGATCAGAAACCTCTGTTTTCCCAGTTCGGCTGCTGTCAGTGAAGCAGACATGGACTACCAGAACTTATCCGGGTCCGACGACTCTGACAGCGACGATTCTTTTCATCTGGCTCTGTCTCCAGAAGCCTTCATCCTCCAGAACCGATCTCCTGCTCTGCCATCAGACCACTTAGTCCTGAAGCTTCATTAAAGAGATGAAACCCAAAGAGGTTCTGAATGTGCTGCTCAGCAGGCAGGAGGAGCTTTCAGGTCTCCAGGGAAAGCGTGAGATTGTCTGCACAACGTCTGCACAACGTCTGCACAACGTCTGCACAACGTCTGCGCAGCTGACACTCAGCCATCAGAACCTTGTAAGAACTGGAGAGGCAGAACCTGAAACAGCTTATCCTGAATCTTTGCTTGTTTTAAATTGGTTCTGATCCATTTTGAAGGAAATAACTTTTTCTTGATCATCCATCCAAATCACCATCCATCGCTTATCCAGTTCTAAATCAAGGAACCTGAGTAAAGCAGAAACTTCCTCCAGTTCTGCTGGGAACTCCAGTAGCAGCAGCTGCTCCACCTCTCCACCTGTCAATCTCCCACTCCATCCTTTTCTCACTCGTGAAGAAAACTCCAACCTACTTGGGAGGGGACCACCACTTGAAGCTGCAACCAGAGACACCAGGCTCCGACTCCTCCACTGATGGTGCGCAGGCGTGTCACCTCCACCTCCAGGAGCTTCATCTGGTGATGAGCTGCTGGATTCTGCGTGATGGTAAATATTCTGCTCTGTTCTCCAACAGGAGATCCTCGTGAACTACAGACTTCCTGCTTGACTGACTTTGTGACTTGTTAGGTCTGGACTCAAGGTTTTATGAAACTTACATTTAGAAAAGTTGAAACATCTGATATTAAACTAGAAAAAGCCTGCAAAACTAGCATCAGCGAGTCCTACAGGAATTATGGGATGTCGCCTTTAGAACTTCATGGATCCACATGGGAAACTTCTCAGCCACCGTAGCTTCATTATTGTAGAAAAGCCACAACACACAAACACACAAATACCACAATTTGACTTCCAGCTGACAGGCAGCCAAACCTTTCAGAATAAAGGCATTTACCGGAGAGCGCCTTTGATGTGTGTGGGAAGGGGGCTTGCCTTTGACATGCCTCGCTGTCCGTGGGCGGGGTTAGGAAATGACCAGATTTGGTCTCATCGTGGCTTTTTTATGTCTAACTGATTAATAACAAAAAAGGAAGTGAGTTGTCTCACCCTATGCAGGTGCACCGCGCAGAACTCCTGATGATGAACCGCGGCAGCTCTGACTTCAGCCCAAAGCTAAGAAGAGCTGATCCCGAGAACCGGTCGGACGGGCCAGCCCTGTCCGTCAGGCGGGGCCGATATGTGTAGCGGCCGCAAAAAGTACGCGCGTGCAGTGGGAGGACTCAGCAGGAAGCGATTCGTCTCTCCGCGTCCCGGTTTGCGCCATTCTTGTGTTCTGTTTGTCTGGTTCTGCTTCGGGGACTGAACCTGCACAGATGGCGAGTAGGAGGCGACGACGACCGGGGACTGCACCGAGTCGACCGTCTGCGGGGCGGCGGCGGGTCCGGGAGGCGCGCGAGCCCCTCCTGCTCTCACGGGCAAAGTTGCTTCATGAAAAGAAAAAGTTTTCAAAGTGATTCTGATCGGTTCCGAAGAACCTGAGTCTGCCCGACAGAAAACCACAACATTCCATGTCTGTTTGCGCCAGCGGAACGCACTCATCCGGTTCTATGAGGCCGCAGAAACTGCCCGAGGACGTCCTTACATACCGCAAAGGTCCACGCGGCGTTTGTGCACGCGCAGACCTCGACATCAGCACAATGACTTCCTAAAGATCCTGATCCAAAAGGTCCAGCTGGGTTTGACTGCGACTGGGGGGGGGGGGGGGGGGTTTCGTTACAAACCCCGGACTAAAGCTCCTACGGGAGTTTCCGTGTCCCTACCTGTGCTCACCTCACAGGTAGCCCCACCCACTTTCCCCGTGGATTTCCTGCGTGTCTCAGGAACAAACACTGGTAAAGGAAGGAGTCCTGGTTGAAAACGCGGTCTGACGTCATCAGTGGTTATGATGAATGTCAGAGATGTATTCTCTTTATTCCTTTGAGCAAAAATAAAAGATCAAAGCCTCTGAACGTTCAGAAATATTTTTAAAACTAAAAGCTGACCGGAGACCGGCTCCTGTTCACAGCAATAAAGTTTGTCTGTTGTATCTTTATTAATACTGTAGGAATGATCAGGTAACCATGGAAACGAGGACAGGGATGAGAGGTCACCCCGGTTAACCTGACCAGCATCCATGAGGTCAACCCATTCTGTTTCTGACCTAAGTCTTCCTGTAGAGTCTGCATCAGTGCTGGCCGGTTTCTGCTGATCCACAGCCGGACTCGAACCTTCTGGTCGCTCAGCTAGAGCTGAGGTCAAACTGAGACGTTCTTGGCTTGTTTCAGGAAGGAAGACATAAACCTATTCTGGGGTTTTAAAGAACCTCCGTGGTCAGGATGCTGGGCTCACTGTGGCTCAGACTAAAGCCTGCTGGTTTCCAGGAAATAGTCAACCCCATGTCAACCATTAAAGCGTCTGTGGTTACTGTCAGGAGGAACACGGAGAGGTTTGGATCAACGGCAGGATCCAACCAGAACCTTCTCCAGACGATCCTGTTTCCAGACCAGGTTGGTCCTTTAGCCAAACTTCAAAGACCAACACCCCCCCCCCCCCCCCCCCGACGGGACTACAGCTCCTCCCCCCTGAGACCCTCAGGTGGGCTTTCACACCTGTACAACCACGAGGACCATCAGAAAAACCCAGACTAACTTGGAGATCTTCTGCGTCTGAGCCTCCTTTGTTTAAACAAAAGGATTATCTTGGAATTCCTTTTTAATCTCGTCTGAAGATCGTCTGTTGACAAACGCAGCGACACAAAGCTGGAAAACCCTGAATTCTTCAGTCTCCAGATGAGATCTGCTTCCTGGCATTCCTTCATTTTCAAAATCACTCAAACAAATTAAAAACGTCAAGGTTTTGGGGTGGGTGGGACGAAGAAAGCAGCCTTTGAGATCCAGATCATCTGGGAACCGGAGTAGGAACGTGCTTTCTGGGACGCCAGGCAGATTTGTGCGGCCGCCGCCCTCCTTCACAAGCAGAGCGGCGGGCTGATGTCATCCAGCTGTTCCTGCATCAGCCTGAGGCCGCGCAGCCGCCTCCCCCGGCCTCGGGTTCACCGACCCCGGCTCTGAACCTGCAAGACACAGTGATGGGAAAATCCATTAGCCTTTGTAACCTGAAACCTGTGGTTTTATGGGCTGCTGCCGTACCTGCAGTCGCCTCTGATTGGCTCACAGAGACACCAGAAAGAGGCAAACTCACCCTGGGACTTCCTGTTTCTGGAAATCTGCCCCGTTTCCTGGTTGAACCAAGAAGCTGTGGTTCAGATTGCAAACGATGAGTTATGAGGATGTTTGAGATTCCTGACATTCCAGCGCCGTCTCAGATTCCTCGTCTCCTGAACGCCGCCTCCAACGGCGCCTTCAGCTCCATCAGAAGCTAAACTTTAGCGTCCGTTTCTAAACGCGGAGGGCAGAAGTGAAAGTCTGAGGCCTTCATGGAGAAGTGGTTCTTTCAGAACCTGAGCGGTTCTCCTGTCTGTGAGACACCGAGAGAGCAGAACACGAGACTGGATTCTTTCCATTAGACACTGTTCTGCAGAACCGTCTCTGTTCTTCAGAACTTTCTTTGGTTCTGCAGAACCGTCTCTGTTCTTCAGAACTTTCTCTGGTTCTGCAGAACCGTCTGTGTTCTGCAGAACTGTCTCTGCTCCTTCAGAACTTTCTCTGGTTCTGCAG
This sequence comes from Oryzias sinensis, assembly GCA_037389245.1. Taxonomy (NCBI): domain Eukaryota; kingdom Metazoa; phylum Chordata; class Actinopteri; order Beloniformes; family Adrianichthyidae; genus Oryzias; species Oryzias sinensis. The sequence continues at coordinate 2,643,280 of CM074491.1, forward strand.
AACCATCTCTGCTCCTGCATGAGGAATGTTCCACAGCTTTAAACGTGGGGTTCTGGTTCTGCTCACAGTGACCCGAAGAGTCTCTTTAGACTCCAGCGTCTACAGAACCGTCTTTCCAGTCTCCGTGTTCCTGTGTTTGCTTTAAGGCTTCAGGCTCCGCCCCTTCCTTCCCTGCCGTCGGCGTCCAGAACCTCTTCTTTTTTCCACTTCCAGGTTCATCCGTTTGATCAAAACCACGAGGAGTTTTCCGGTTCTATCAGAGGACCGTGATGTGAAGAACCTTCTAGTTTTGTTTTCTGTCTATGCAGCTCCTCTGCAGTCAGAGACTCGGCCCCTCCCACAGCCAGCGTTGGCGTTGGGGTTTCTGCGAGCGGCCTGCTGGCGGGCTTTCATCAGCTCCACAAACCCAACAGGCTGACTTACAGCCGTGACGGCTGAAGCTGAAGGCCTCAGACGTACATTTTACACCTAATGTTGCGTTCACACCGCGCTGGGAAATGTGTGTTCACATGTAGCTGTGCCCGTTTGTTCCATGTCTGGAGTGATTCGGACCGAACCGCCTGCGGATCCAGCAGCTGCTCTTCTGATCATTTCATATGTTACAACTATTTTACCCAGAATGCTCGGATCTGTGTCTGTTGTGATCAAGCCTGCAGTCTCAGATCAGGGTTTAGTAACCCACAGCTTTTCCAAACCACCAAATCTTCAGGTTTTTTTTTATTTTTTATTCGTGGTTCCTCCCAGACAAACGCCGTCCTGCAGAGGATTCTCAGATGGTTGATCCTAACGTCAGACGCTTCCCGGGTTTTTCTCTTTCAGTTGTCGGATCTGGAGAACGCCATCAACTCTGTGGTGACGAAGTTCCACAGCGCTGCGGACGGCGGGTCCACCTTGAACCCCTCCCAGTTTAAGAGCATGATCTCCAAGGAAATGCCTTTGCTGGCCAAGGTACTGCTGACATCACCCCGCCCGTCCAATCACGCCGCTGACTCGAAGCTCCTCAGCCGTACAGTAAAACACACGAGTCTGAGGGTAACCGCCAACGTTACGAGTAAATTCAGAACTAAAGTTGTAGAGAAAAATAATTAACCGTGTCAGCTGCAACATTTACGCCTGTTTCAGGTTTAGTCAAGTGTTTGACGTCATTGTCGTCACACTAGAAAAGGTGCATCTCTGAGGACAAACCCTGTTCTTCATCCCTCGTCTCCTCTTCTTCAGATGGGTTTGGACCTTTTCTGTCCATCTCTGGCGTTTTGGAGCTTGACAGTAAACCTCCCCACTGAGGGCGTGGACTAAAAAAATGTTCTTCTCATGGTTTTTTGTTTGTCCATTTCACACATAAATGCAGAAATACCTGTCTTATATAAATATTTAACAAAGTAGATTCTACTCAACCCAACATAAGGGATATTAGAAAAGCATTGCGGTGAAGATTCTTTTTCCCCTCTCCAAGCGCTTAACAGGCGCCCCTTTTGAATTGGCGCCCCAGGCTACTGCCCGTACAGCCCGTACCTACGATTGTTACTGCTAATCAATAGAATGACTATCAGCTGTTTTATTTTTCAATAGAAGTCTTTGGGATGTTGGCTTCTCTGAGCCACTTCCTGTTAGGAACGCCGGGGGGGGATTCGGTGCAGTTCTCCGATACGGCACGCCAAAGGTGGCGTGTGATCTGAGTGCCTTTCTGCTTCCTGTCGGCAGACGATGGAGAACGAGGACGGCATGGCGAAGGTCTTGCAGCAGATGGACGTCCAGAAAGGCCAGAACATCTCCTTCGACGCCTTCTGGAAGCTCTTCAACAACCAGGCCATCGAGCTCTTCAAGACCATGCACAAGGAAAAGGGCGCCAAGTGCAACTGCCTGCTGCAGTGACCCGCCTCGCCACGCCCCGTCCTGGACGCCACACCGGTCCTGGCCACCAGGAGGTGCTACTTGGGGAGCCAGTCAGAAATGATTTTAGTTCCAGACAAAAATACAGGTGGAAGTAGGAGGAGCCAAAAATGACTTTAAAGAGGAAGTACAATCTAATCAGCTCAGTCAGAAAGGTCAAAGTGGGGTTTTTTTAATTTTAAAAAATCCCAATATTTAACAATCTAAATGTCCGATAAGTGGAAAAACGTCCTTTTAAGGCAAGAAAAACGCTTTAAGCATAAAAAGATTTTAATGAATGAAACAATTTTCACACAGTAATAAAGTTTAGCATCACAGTGACGTCTTTTCAAATCATGTTTCAGGAAAACTACAAGGACAAACTTCATCTTCATGAGTATAACTGCTTACGATCAGAATTCACGTCTTCACTTTGCAGTAAATAAACAGTTTGGACGCTTTTGCTCTTCTGTCTGGTTAACCTTAAGATGCTAGACTAGAACAGGAGGCAGAAACCTCAAACGTTTGTTCCTTCATCACCCGAGCGGCTCCCTAACCCGATGTTCTCCTGCTAACGTTTTTACTCTGGGAGGGTTGCTGACGTGTTTTCCATCCCGGCCTCGTCGTCTGTGTCTATGTGAATAAAGTTTCTGCTTTTGAACAGTGGCGTGGGCTCTGCAGTGATTCATGGAGGTTCTTCGCGGAGCTCCATCTGGAACCGTTCTGCTGGAATCTCCAAAACGTGAAGCTCAGAAGCTTTTCTGACTTTAAAGGATGTTTGTCTTCAGTTTATTAAAAACAGCTTAAAGCTTTTCAGCCAATCGGAAATGTTTTTATGTTCAGAAGTTTCCGTCAGACACTTTTAGATATAATTAAAAGGTAAAATTATTAAACTTGTTAAGGTGTTTTTGTTAATCAGTGCATCAAGTGCAAACAAAAACCAGCTTTGAAGGCCTGAAATGGATCACGTTAATAAAATGTAGAATCTTAAATTTATGTAAAATGCGACGGTGATGAAGTATTTATTGATCCAGAATTATCACGGCCTCTCAAAGGGCTTTGAGGACGTTTGTCTGGTCAGAGACCAAAGGAAGTGAAATAATTCGACACGGCTCTGCAGATCATAAAAGCGTTTCTGTTCTCAAACTTCAGGAAATGTCTGCTCCAACTTTTATTTCTTTACAGAACAAAACTTTTCCAAATGAGGCAGTTTGGGGTAAAAACAGCTCGAATTTGTCAAACAGGATTAAAAAAAAGGGACGGACCTCCAACAGTCTGCTGATGTGGAGGAGCCCCTACAGGACACCCATGGAACTGCACTCTAACCGTCTCCAATACATTCTAGTTAAGTCAAATCCTATTTACCGGTATATGGAAAATATATTTTCTAAGAATTAAATAAATTCTAGATTCAAAGAAGATCTCGTTTGTTTGACCATCTTTCAGGAATTCTTTCAGCCTCATTCATTAGTATTTAGAAGCAAACAGACTAAAATGTGACAAAAACAGAGCGTGGGGTCTTCCTGATGCTAAACGGTCCCACAGGCGTCTTCCTGCTGGCAGACAGGAGGGGGCGCTGTGTCCTCTTCCCGGCTAAAAACCTGTCCATCAGGCTGCATCCTCCAGTTCAGCCTCACCTCCCTCCCTCCTTCATCCTCTATCCTCTTCTTCAGCTGAAACAGAGGGGTCACATCATCAGTGATGGTTGAAGCTGCAGGAACTCATCCTGACCACCAGAGGGCAGCAGAGCTCCCCCCTGAGTTTAGGGAAACGTTTAATTCATGCACTGCCTATTTTAGTCTGAAGTTTACAGTTTTGTTTCAAAAACATTTAGACATCTGGGGGTTTGGGTGTGATTCCAGCGTCTGATCGTTACGTCAGAAGGTGATCTCCTATCTAACACGTTTTTCTGAGAACCTGACCTGCTCCGACACCAAGTTCTGCACCACAGGATCGCCAAGGTCCGCTGACGCCGAACTCATCCGGACCTTCACCGTCCGCATCATCATGGGTCTGACGTCTGCGTACAAACAGGAGAACCGGGTCAGACCTGCAGCACCGGGTCCCGATCAGAACCCGAGGCTCACCTGTGTTGCAGAGGAAGGGGTGGTACTCGGTGCAGGGGCGCCAGAACCAGGTGGAGGAAGAGGATTCCATCAAGACGCAGTCGTCTCTGCCGTTAGACTGCACCAAGCCGAACTGCCTGAAGGTGGCGCTGCTGCCATCTGACCACGCCCACAGAGATCTGTGCAGGCCAATCCAGGCGGACGTGGGCGAGGTAGAAGTAGAAGACCCCCCCCCCAGCAGATTCTCCAACAGGGTCACGAAGCTTATCTGGGTCTGGGTCTGGGCCGGCAGCACCGCAGAGACCTGAGCGTTCTCCGCCAGGCTCCTGATGCTGCTCAGGTCCGTGTGCTGCGACCTGCAGTGGGCCTGGGCGTCCAGCCAGCTCTTCTGCTGGTCCACCAGGACGTGCCGGCCCGTTTCAGCTGCAGGAACACAGGATCAGCAAACAGAACCGACACCGGACAGTTTTCCTGGACCGGCACACATCTAGAACCGCACAGCCTAGCTGGAAGTTCTCCTACATGTCAGACACAGATTCCCTGAAACTCCCTCCTATCTCTGAGCAGAACCACAGGGGGGGGGGGCTCACCGCTGAAGCAGATGAAGGCGTTNCTCTTCAGAAGATCAGGACGTTGGATTCCAGGTGACGTCACTTTAAATTTCAGATTCCTTCCAAACATTCCATTTTCAGTGGATGAAAATCAGAAATCTAGTAAAATATATAGAAGGAGGTGTGACCCACCTGAACGAGGAGATCCGTTTGGTCCGAGTGAGGAGAAACCAGGGCGGTCCAGGTTTTATAGACCATGACCCCCCCCCCCGTTTTTTAAAGCAGTCAAAGGTTCTGGAACTGGGCGACTTCAGGCAGCAAAGATTTGTTTGGATGCAAACCGAGAAAACTGAAAACGACTTATTCAAATCCAATCGGACATGCAAACAGCCTCAAAGCAGAACCCAGCAGAACCAGCAATGATGATGTCACAGCAGAACCCAGCAGAANGTCCTAAGAGGTCCGCTCCATCGCTCCCACCAAGTTCTGCAGCCTCCACCCGTCCGAGACGCTGCAGCTCTTCTGCTTCAGGTGCAACCAGATGACCTGCAGGGACTGTCAGCTGGTGGCCCACAAGAACCACAGGTCCGTGCGCCGCAGCAGAACCGGCTCCTGAAGGTCCGCTCCGCCTGATGACGGTTCTGCTTCTTCCTGCAGCTTTGAGTTCATCAGCAAAGCGGTGGAGAGTCTGAAGAAGCAGCTGGGTTCTTCCATCGACCCGCTCCAGGAGCAGATGCAGGCCTCCAGGAGGAGCATCGTGGAGATGGAGGAGAGGTGCGGAGGGGCGGGACAAATGTCCGGTACCGACCCGCTGACGGGAGCTCGGAACCGGCTGGTTCTCCGCTGATGTTCTGCTGTCCTTCCAGACTGGCGGTTCTGTCTCAGCATGAGACCTTCATCACCACCAAGCTGCAGAGGAACTTCTCCGCCCTCGCAGAGTTCCTGTCCAGGAGGCTGGAGAAGGTCCTGAAGGAGGTGCAGGTGAGTCCATCTCCAGGAGGAAACAGTGTGTGTGTGTGTGTGTGAAGGTGGGTGTGTGTGTGTGAAGGTGTGTGTGTGTGTGTGTGTGTGTGTGTGTGTCTGGGTGTGTGTGTGAAGGTGTGTGTGTGTGTGTGTGTGTCTGTGTGTGTGTGTGAAGGTGTGTGTGTGTGTGTCTGGGTGTGTGTGTGTGTCTGGGTGTGTGTGTGTCTGTGTGGGGCGCGGTTGTCTGTGAAGAACGCTGGTGATGAATAACGTCTGGACCAGAAGCTCCGGTCCAGACGTGTCCCTGGCGCCTCCTGGCCTCCTCAGAGGAGGTGCTGGGCTGCTGTTCATGCACCTCCTGTCTTTGAGCAGAAGGTCCACGACTGGGAGCGGCAGAAGATCCGGCGCCGGATGCTGGAGGTGAAGCAGCTGCAGCAGAGCTGCATGGCGGTGACGGCCGCCGCCGTCCAGGCTCAGAACCTCAGCGACCTGCTGGAGCTGCTGGGCTGCATGGCGCAGGTGACAGTCTCCACCCACACCTGTCCTCCAGTTTGGGGGAGGGGGGGTTCCGACGATCCAACCAGAAGAAGATCCGTCTGACCTTTGACCTTCCTCAGATTAAACCTCAGGTGAAGGACCTCATCAGCCAGGACTCTGCCCCCCCCAAGACCATGGCCTGTCTGAAGGTCATCAGCGACCAGCAGTCCATGGACAGCATCCTGCAGTTCGGTAATTTCCTCCTTTAAACGCTGCTCCTCAGGGCATAGTCTGCTCCTCATATTCACCTCCTGAAGATGAGGAGCAGACCTTTCTTCAGATGTCTGACTTTGTCTTTGCAGGAAAGATCGAGGTGTCCTGGGTTCCCTTCTCCGCGTACCAAGCCCCCAAAAAGGATACCTCATGTCTCCGTGAAGTTGCTCCTCCCACCTCCTCTTCATCCTTCACTGGCATTGCTCCTCCCACCTCCTCTTTATCCATCAGTGGCATTGCTCCTCCCACCTCCTCTTCATCCATCAATGGCATTGCTCCTCCCACCTCTTCATCCATCAATGGCATTGCTCCTTCCACCTCCTCATCCCTTAGTGGCGTTGCTCCTGCCCCCTTCTCCTTCAGTGGCATTGCTCCTCCCACCTCCTCATCCCTTAGTGGCATTGCTCCTCCCACCTTCTCATCCATCAGTGGCGTTGCTCCCCCCACCTCCTTTTCATTCTTTAATGCGATTGCTCCTCCCACCTTCTTCTTCAAGAAGATTGCTCCTCCCACCTCCTCACCCCCTAGTGGCATTGCTCCTCCCACCTTCTCCTCATCCATCAGTGGCGTTGCTCCTCCCACCTCCTCCTCATCCCTTAGTGGCATTGCTCCTCCCACCTCCTCCTCACCCCCTAGTGGCATTGCTCCTCCCACCTTCTCCTCATCCATCAGTGGCATTGCTCCTCCCACCTTCTTCTCATTCTTTAATGGGATTGCTCCTCCCACCTTCTCCTTCAAGAGGATTGCTCCTCCCACCTCCTCACCCCCTAGTGGCATTGCTCCTCCCACCTCCTCTTCATCCATCAGTGGCGTTGCTCCTCCCACCTCCTCCTCATCCCTTAGTGGCATTGCTCCTCCCACATCTTCATCCATCATTGGCGTTGCTCCTCCCACCTCTTCCTCATCCCTTAGTGGCATTACTCCTCCCACCTTCTCCTCATCCATCAGTGGCGTTGCTCCTCCCACCTCCTCCTCATCCCTTAGTGGCATTACTCCTCCCACCTCCTCCTCATCCGTCAGTGGCGTTGCTCCTCCCACCTCCTTCTCATTATTTACTGGGATTGCTCCTCCTACCTTCTCCTTCAAGAGGATTGCTCCTCCCACCTCCTCTTCATCCTTCAGTGACATGGCTCCTCCTTCCTCCTCAACCTGCAGCAGCTTCTCCTCTGAGACTGCACCTCCTTTGGTTAGCCACATCCCTTCCTTACTGTCATTGTCGTCATGGCGTCACTCCACATATGCTCCCCCTGTTCACACCACTGACGCTCCTCCTGCACCTCCACCCGCCCCCCCAGACCCTAAAAAAGCCAACGACAGCGTCTGCTCCTCTCAGCTGGCACCTCCGTTTGCTCCTCTTCCTGCGCAGACTCATCCCACCCCTACCTTATCGGTTAATTATCCTGCTCCTCCTCCCACCTGCCTGGAGCCCCTCGGTGTTACCCCCCCACAGACCTTAGCTGCAGCCGCCTCAAAAGTCCGAATCAACATCATCAGCAGGTCAGAGGTCGCGGCATTGAGCCGGCTCTTAGAGTGGCCACAAAAACACCACAAACCCCCCAAGAAGAAGCCAGCAAGGTCATCTGACCCGCAGGGTAGGCGGTCCGCTGCCTTTCGGAAACACCCCCCCAAAAAGACAAAGTCCTCTGGGGGCGCCTCCACGCTGCTCTTTCACTCCTTAGCCCCCCAGAGCAAAAATCTCACCACCACCTCCTCCTCGCCCCCCTGCTCCCCCCCCATCACGCCTGCTGTCACCCCAGAGCCCCCCTCTCAACAGCAGCCGTCGGTGTTTGCTCCTGGGGGGCTCGCAGCATCCAAGCCAACGGCTCCATCACTGCCGAGCCCCCCTCCATCAACACCGCGGTCCAGGTCAGCCCTCGCCCCCCCCCCACCCTACCCTCAGATCCCACTCAAAGACCAAGAACCCCCCCACACACTTCAGAGGGAGAGTGCCAGCTTGCAGCCTGGTTCTTTTGTGACCCCCCCCAGACCCAAGACCCCTCCACCACCCCATCCAAGTCTCAGAGACCGCCCCCCCTCCCAGGAAGAGCCGAGTCCACATCCTGGTTCTTGCAGGGGGGGTCCCGGCTCATCTGCATCAGAACCTTCAGAACCGGAGGCTGAGCCTGCCCCCACCTTCCCTGTGGAACCCGAACCTCCAGAGAAACCCGCACCTCCTCCAGCCTCAGAGGGGCCCACCTCCGCCCCGGGTGGAGGTCTGGATCCAGACGGGACGCCTGCCAGGAAGCTGGCGGCAGGAACGGGAGGGGGAGGAGCTCCGCGGAGCCAGGACTCCCGTCTGCTGCAGCCCAGAGTGTCTCTGTTCAGACTTCCTGTGAGCTGGTCCGGACCGGACCGTCCTCCTCCTCGGTTCCAGCTGATCCACGGAGACGCCGAAGATGAGATCTACATGCAGGAGATCTCTCAGGTGGAGACCGAAGGATTCCTGCAGGTCTGTGAGCCTGAAGCCGTTAAACCGACAACCGCTCTGGTTTCAGACTCCTGCTGGCGAGTCTCTGGACTTCAACGGCAGCTCTTCAACCGATGACCCCGCTCTGAACGACCAGAACCCGGACTTCACCCAGCCGCTGTCCCTGGAGATCCTCTCCTGCTCCACCTGCGGCGCCTCCGACGCCTCCAAGATCTGCGTCTCCTGCGGTCGAGGATACCACCGGGACTGCCACGTTCCTCCGGTCAGGCCGGACATCTGGTACAGCCTCCCGGTCTAACTTCTAATCAAAGCTCTCCTGGTGGGAGGGTTTGTCTCCTCCCTAAGGGGGCGGGGCAAACTGATGCTGGACCTCATAGGGTCTTAGAACTGGGTTCTGTTCATCTGATCCTGCTGCGTACTCAGATCTGGGGTTCAGGTTGAGGTCAGGCTTTTGCAAGTGGGAGTTGGTAAGCGAAAGCACGCATGTGACGATCACTGCTCCCATTGGCCAGAAGTCAAGGGGGCGGGGCATAGGGAACGGTTTTGTTCAGTCACGTTTTGATGTTGTTAAATAAACAAACTTTAGGCCTTTTTTCAAATTAAAAGCCAAAACTCTGCAGCCACAAAACTCTTCCAGGTTTTCTTCTCAAGGAGAGCAGAGCGCCCTCTGGTGGTGTGGAGGACTTTGTAACGAGGACTGAAGGGGTTTCATGCTGCAAGAACTCCTGATCCAGATTAAAGGCCTGTTCACACTGGGACGAATTTCACGTGCGATTTTCGCCGACGTTTAACGCCTCGTGACTAAGCAAAGGGCACCGATGTGAGTGTGCACACCGATGCGAAAAACGCCACGCGTCAAAGCCTCACTTTTTTTTTTTTGGTCTGACGCGCCGCGTCGAAATCTATTCGACCAATGAGAATGGCGCTTTTGCAAACGTGTCTGGAGCTTCTGAAGTTACAGTAAAACACAACTTGGGGGCGCTTAAACACAAAACTGCCTTTCTGAGCACACATACCAGCGAAGAAGATTGACGCCAAGTAGCGTCTACACTGCCGCGATGAAATAATGAGGGACATTCTAAAATATCCCTGAACCAAGCACCAGTTGGAGCTACTGGTTCCTGAAATATTCATGTTTTCTTTGTTTGATTCTGACAAGCGCGTAAATACTTGCTCTCTTCTTCTGAGTGAAAAGCGACTTTAAGAAGCGTAAAGTTGCGCAGCGCCACCTTGTGTACAGGAGTATTTCTGTTTACATTAAGTGCCATCTAACGCCAGGGAATGAAATTGCATGTTCACTCGGCTCATCGTCAGCGAAAATCGCCTGGGTGTGAACACAAAAAACGTGGCGAAAAACGCTGGCGAATAACGCCTGGCGAATATTCGTCCCGGTGTGTACGGGCCTTAAGACCTGCTTCCTCTTGAAGCAACAGAACCATAGCTTTACTTTATGTATCCGGTTTTTAATATTTTACCCAGAATGCCCTTCTGCCTGATGCGTTTACTTCTCTGCTGCTTTGCACCCTGCAGGTCGGCATTGACCTGTTCGCTGTGTCAGGACCTGTCGGACCCCGCAGACCCGTTCAGCTCAGACCGACCCGCCTGTCAGACGTCTGGACTCGGCCTGCTGGACCAGAGGGTCAGAGTTTCTCCAGGAGCAGAGCTTCTCCAGAGGTTTTGTTGGGGATGTTGTGAGTCAGCTGGAAACTCTTGTGTTTCAGAAGTGTGAGACTCTGGTGCTGCACCTGCTGGTGGAGGGCTGCGGTCGCCTGTCTGAGGTCGGTTACGCCCACCGGCACGTCTGCCGTTTCTGTGTTTCCTTCATCTCCGTTTCACCTCCAAATCCACTGACCTTTGACCTTCCATCCACGAACCATTAAGACCAGTGTCCGTCACCCACAGCGCCCTCATGAGGCTTGCTTGGGTTGTCCTGGTCCTTGAAAGGTCCTGATTGAAAGCTGGTCACCTGGATCAGGTGATGCTAGCGTCACCTGATCTAGGTGACCAGTAGTGGGTGGGGCAAGATGGAGATGGAGCAGGGAGGGGCGGATCAGGACCTGGGTCTTATGTGACCCGTCTTCCATCGTTGTCCTCTTTTTATTCCAGTCTGGTTTTTTGTTGGACCTGACGCGGATCTCGGAGCGCCTGACCTGCCAGCGCCTTCCTGGTTTCCAGAGGGCAGAAGACCTGGTCTCTGAGCTGTGGACCCTGATGGAGGAAACCTCACAGGTACCACAGAACCACGGGTCAACCTGCTGTTTGGGTCGAGCTTTTATTTCTGTTTGTCTCGTCTGAATTTCCATCCGCTTGCTTTAGGACTTTTATTTTAGGACTTTCAAGTTTCTGGCTCCGCGTTACAGCGTGTGGCTCACGGCGGCTATACAACTATCATCAAGTGACTTAAAAGTAAATTTTCTCCAAAAGAAAGAGAGCTGACCATGGCCCCTAAGAAAAACCAACCGACAGGTGACTTCAAAAACCTTAAAAAGACCTTTGATGAAATCAAAGCTGCGTTGTATCCTTTTATGGAGCAAGTGACCGCTAAGCTAGCTTCTCTCTTGGAGCTAATGGAAGACTTCCGAAGACTCCGAGCTATAAATGAGCAAAAAGAAAACCGGATTGACATTCTGGAGAAAAGACTGGATGATGTGGAACAACAAGTAAGGACGAATAATGTCATTCTCACTGGATTACCGATCAAACCTCGGGCAAAGCTAAATGAAGCTGGAGTTAGCATTGCTAATGCTAATACCATTGCTAGCGGTTCTTCTGAAACGGGGAGCGATGGAGAATCTCTGGAACACCAAGTGGAATCATTTCTCACATCTAAAGGGATTTCCCTGGATCTCAACCCCATTGAGACCTGCCACCCGCTCCCCAGGAGAAAGGAGACGGATAAACCAGCGATCCTCATCAGGTTTCTGAATCAAAAACACAAGCTAGCTTTGATGAACCAAAGGAAGAATTTGAAGGGATCAGCTGCTTATCTGAACGACCATCTGACCAGAAGGAATGCTGAAATCTCCAAACATGCACGGCTTCTCAGGAAGCGTAAGCAGATTGAGAACACTTGGGTTAAAGGCTGCAGGATTTACGTCAAACCACTCGGTCCACCGGACCGGTCCAAGGTTCTGGTTGTGAACACCATGAAGGACTTTGAGAAGTGTTTGATCACGGTCGTCTGAACCAACATGCAGTAATAAATCAAAGAGCCAAATCATTTCAAGAAATATGACACCTGGATTCCTCACTTTCTCCAAAAGTCTGAAGTGACCTGATTATCACCAGAGTTCTGACCTGCAGACAACTTGACCTCGCTGCTGATATCAGCTGAAGAAGGATATGGGCCTTCATCTAATGTCTGCAGACATAACATCAAAGAGAACTATAAACTCTGTTTAAACCCAGAAGAACGGCTGTCAATCAGCAGAAGACGGAATACCAACCTTGGAGAATCGACAGATTATGGAGCCTTATTGATTTCACTTCATAGCATTACCTTATTATAAAAAATAAAAAATAAAATAAATGATTAATCAATTATTGAAAATGGTTAAATTGTTTGATTTCTAATGATATTTGTTCACTTGCTCCAAACATTGATTCATTATTTTTCCTAATAAAGCATAATTTGCAAATATTTTTAACTTTGATACTTGATTAATTTTTGCTATGAAGATTTTGAAACAGTGTTATGTCTATTTTACTAATATAGTATTTTTTAATCATATACATGAGTTTTATTATTAACATAATCTGCATATATTTTAGATAACTGATCTGCGTTTGCTATGTTGATTTCTAAAATATGTCTATTTTTTACATAATAACTAAGTAATTTATCTTTGTCATGTGATTTATTGATACTTAAGGATTATTAATTCTGTCTGACAAAAGTTCCATATAATGATAAATCATGTAGAATAGGGGTGGATTATATAAGCTCCCTTCCTTCCAGTCCCTTTAAGCAATATTTCATTTAATGTTTAATTATCCTAAGATTGATACGTCTTTGAATGATTGTATACAGTGATCCCTTGCTATAACACGGTTTACTTTTCACGGTTTCGCTACTTCACGGATTTGCATCGTGCATTGTGTTCTGCATTCTGATTGGCTAAAAAAGTCACTCCGCTTCTTCTCTACCTGTGCGTCAATAATGTTGCAGTTTAATATGTACACGTACGTAAATCAGCTTTCCAAATTACGTACATGCAAATCATCTTGCAATTTCAAGTTTCTCTAAAACCCTTAGAAAAAGAGCAACACCAACTGTCAATCACTATGTTCTCCTGAACAAACACACACAGCTGCACCGCGGGCTTGAGAAGGAGAAAACACTGCAGCTTCTCAGACTGAAAAGCATTAAAATACACCTGAGCCACTATTTGTCCGTTTGTACTTTGTATTTTTTTCATGATCATTTTAAATTTTCTCCCGTTTAATTCAATTACTCTCGGGTCGCGGTGGGCGGGGCTAATCTCTGCGATTTGAAGCCTTCTGTTCACATCGATGATTCAAATTATTATTTGACAGTACAGAAGATATTTGTTGAAAAAAAAACGTTTTTAAAGTACTTTTATTTGTGAAACAACTGCTTGAGCCTGTAAAATGGTTTGTTCTTTCTTTTCAATGTATAATAGAGTATTTAATTGTATAATTTTTTTTTTTAAAATAGAGGTTTCTACTTCACGGATTTTGCCTATCACGGGTTCTTTCTGGAACGTAACCCCCGCGATAAACAAGGGTTTACTGTAACTGATGATTGTGTTTGTTTTGTATATTCTTGAAATAAACCATTTCAAATCAACTCAAAATCAAACTTTATTCTGCTTCCAGAACGACGCCTTAAAAGACCTTCAAGAGAGCTTCCAGAACAAGGTTAAGGAGATGTTTGGATCAGAACTTCTTCCTTTGCTCCAGAGAACTTCAAACTCAAAGGCGCCACCTGCTGGTGGAAGCAGCTCGCCGAAATGCGGCGCTTCAGGTCCTAAAGAAGTCGACTCTGAGCTGCCGAAGGTCAGGAGGGACGGGGAGCGGACGGGAAGGGGGTCCAAACTGGAGGTTGTGAGGAGGAGGCTGAGGGACTTCCTGGACACGAAGCAGCTTCCTCCAGGAAAAAGGATGAAGACTGACTAGATGGGGGGGGGGGGGGATTTTGCTCTGACTCTTGATTCGACCCGATCAGATCAGATTAATCCAGCTTTTCTTTCTGCTTCAGATCAATTTTCATTGACTCTTTTTATCAGAACATCTGCTGGACCTTCAGGGAGATGACCCCCCCCCCCCACCCAGTCCCAGTGAAATCAGTCTGAAGGCAGCAGCTCTGAGAAATGCACTCTGGGAAATGAAGTGAAACTAGTGTTTGTTTGTCCTGCTGGATCGGGACCGGTGGAACGTCTCTGATCACCTTCAGGGGTTCCTTTGGAGCCAAAACCTAAAGACTTTCATGAATTCTTCATAAAAGTTCTTCAGCGGCTTTAAAGAAAAATGATTTTTGTTAAGTTGCAGCAAAAAATGTGAAAGTTTAGAAACTTCAAAAGGTCAAAGTTAAGAGACATAAGCCACAAAGAAACCAAAATGTTTTTTACTTCCCCAGTTTGGGAGGAGAAACTTCTTCACTGATTGTTTAGGTTTAGAAGCAGAAAAGTTGTTTGTTGCTGTTTTGTTGAAGAGAAAATATGAAGCGACAGAATAAAAACGGTTTGTTACAGAAGCGCGGTTTTAGAAGGTTTGTGTTCAAGAATTTCACAATAAAACTTCTCCTGTGTGGGATGGAAACGTAGAGCTGCCGTAAGCTTCGCTGAGGCCGCCGTGAGCGTGGCTTCAGTCTTCATCAAACATGGCGTTCCTCAGAGCTCACACTCGGGTCCCATCCTCTTTTTCTAGTGAGGTGCTCCAGTGGAAGAAGACCAATCAGGAGCTGTTTAGCTTGGAGGTTAGCTGGAGTTTCTTCCTTTTTATTATTCAGGAAGTTGAGGGGCTTTCCTGGTTTGAATCTCAGTCACTTCCTGTTTGCTCGATCCATTTGGTCCAAACTCGGTTCTGCTGTTTAAGAGTAAAACCGTCTTGGGAGCTGGCCAACGAGGCGGAGCTCCTCTCTACTGATGGAAGCGATGTTAGCAACGGGAGACAGAAAAGCTTCTCTTTATCTACTTCTCTGGAAATCTCAGCTGCTCCCAGATGCTGCCAAATGTTTCATTTTTGATTTATGATTGAATAAATTGTGATACATTTCTAAAATATTCAATTCAAATCGAGTTTGTTCGGTTTTGAAGAACATGTTTTCAGCTAAATTCAGATTTAAACTGAGCAATTTTGTAAAATAAAGAAACTTTTAAAATTAACACCAAACAAAAGATGATTTTGCTGTAAAGGAAAATGATTCCATGTTTTAATGAAACAGGGTCACATCTTTAAAGTTTTGTAGTCATTTATTTTTTATACCCCGTCCCGCCCACAACTCCACTCAAAGGTGGGTTTAGTGTTAAAAAAACTTCAAGCAACAACAAAAATTAATAATTTCTAAAAAATGTTCTGAAGTCTTTTTGTCTTCATCTACAGGACCAGATTTTCTGCAGTTGACAAATGTTTGTGTTTTATCCGTAAATGACTGACGGTCCGTCACAGAAAAATTAATGTTGAATGGTTGAACCCTTCGCGACCTCTGAACCCTCACAGTTCTGTACGTCCACACTCTATCTTTACAAGGTTTTCATGTTCTTTAAATCAACAAAAATATGTTTTACAAATGAAATCCAGAACTGCAAAAATGATTTCAAAGGATGAACAGAGAGCAGGACAGGCTGACATAAAAAAATGTAACATTTTGATAGAATAAAAAGGTCAATCTGGGCCTGCAGAGACCACGCCATGATCTGGTGATCTCTGCAGGGTGGATCCTGCCTTCAACCATCAGTGAATGGATGGATGAACGGATGGATGGATGGAGCTGCAGAGACTTTAAACCACCAGGGGGCAGTGCAGCACCGCTTCTTCTCCACATCCAATCCGGCAGTTTCTCCGTTTGAAGCAGAAAGTCATCTTCAGCAGTTGGAACGACTTTATTCAAAAGCCTCTGATGAAATACAGTGATAATCATGGCGTCACTGGGACGGGTGTGCAATACAATCTGTGAGTTTCAAACATAAACGTGAAATCTGAAGGTTTTTCTCATTTTCTTTTGCGCTGCTTCAAACAGAAAGTTAAACGCTTTAATTATAAATGCTTTGATTTGACAGGCAGTGATTTCAGATTCATGGCTTCATACCTGGAAAACCTAAATTTGTCAAATTCACATTTACCTCATTGTGACTTTACAAAACGCATCTGATCCATTAAAATAAATCGATACTCTTACTTTGATAAAAAACAAAAAGTTATTTTAAGACGTAATTTTGACCAACAATGATCCTGATGGAACAAAGTCTTTTGTTCTGTCTCTGAGTCCAAAGTCTGCTGGGATCGTTCAGTTCTGTATTTGGACACGGTACCTGCGGATCTGCTCTGAGTGCTAAACATGCCGGTTCCCCAAAGCTCTGACGGGAGTTAGGCAACATCTCTGTACTGAAAACATAAAACTGGCAAAAACTATCTGTGCTAAAGACGAGGAAAATATTAGATAGACTTTTGGAAATCTAAATCGTCCTTGCGCTTACAATCCCGTCAGGTCATGTGTCACACTGCAACTTGCTGCATGGGGGTGGTGAACATTCAGCCCCAGATCATTTGGGAGAAACCAAACCAGGAGCTACATCCTGATCCAGCAGAGATTGTAATCTGTGTTAGAAGAGCTTCATTTACGAGAGGATAGTGAGGAAGTGGATTTCCTCAGACTTTATCAATGAAGTAGAGTCAACGGCTCCCGAAAAAACATGATTCAACAATCAGCAAAGTCCCTGAAGTCTAAAAAGTCCTGATTGAGTTACATAATGTTTGTGTAAACCTGACATCTTTGCATGCGTGGACATGCGGAGACGTGAAACATTTCTTTGATTCCGTCGTGTTAATAAAATGTGTCCCCGCCACTCCGGACTGTCCTCGGTGATAAAAACCAAAGCTGGCTGTGGTCCCCACAAAACCAGATAAACAAACACACACATACACACACCAGCACTCAGATCAAATCTCTCCACCAACCAAGAGCTTCAGTCTGTCTGAAGCCCCGCCCCCACAGAGTATATAAGGAGCAGGACCAACAGACTGTTGATCTACAGCAGCAAAACAAGAAGTAAGTCCTGATGGTGGTGGAGGAGAAAAGCCGTGTGGAGGCGATGGAGGGAAACCAGCAGAGGATGGAAGTAAACATCCTGCTGATGGGAGCACACAATGTCGGCAAGACTGGTAAGAATGATTTTTTTTAAAACAATTTACATTTTGATTTACATTTTGGTATAGTTTTAGATGAAACAGAAAAATGAAACAGAATTCTGGTTCTGAGACTCACATTTTGAACATTTTGTGTGTCTCTGCAGCTCTGACCGTCCGGTTCCTCACCAGGAGATTCATCGGAGAGTACGGAGACATGGGTGAGTCCCTCGTCTGCCGGCCCCACATGGAGTCCATCAGTGGTCCACAGATGTTTGAATGGGTTTCTGTGTTTGCAGAGTCAGTTTACAGTCGGTTGGAGAGAATCCACGGTCAGGAAATATGCATCAACATCTGGGACTCACAGGTAAACTCACCTGACACACACACACACACACACACACACACACACACACACACACACACACACACACACACACAGTGCATATTTAACAAACATTTACATAAAAAGTGTAAATGTTCTTGTTTATGTGATATTCTGGGGCCTTCTATGTTTTTTGTCCCTTTATGGGACAAATTTTCCCCGATGTGCTAAATGGAAACAACATGTAAATATATATGTGTACCATGATGCTATTTGAGGTGAAATGCTGTTTCCATACACTTTGTGGACTCATCTTTGCAATTGTCTTTTAAATATCAGAATAACTAGTAAAATCTCCAAACCAAAAATCCACTTTAGATTGTGTGGAAACAGAATTCTGCAGACAGAATCAGTGGTTTGTTGATTATTTGGCTGATATAAACCAGTTTCTTCTCTTCAGGTCGGCGAGAAAAGCTGCTGGGTCAGCGAAAAGCAGCTTCAGTGGGCGGATGGGATGATCCTGGTCTATGACATTTGCGACCGCGGCAGCTTTGATGCGGTTCGGCAGCAGCTGCAGCTCGTCCGGCGCAGCAGGAAGCCGGCGTCCTGCCCGGTCGTCATTGTGGCAAACAAGCGAGACCTGCAGCATCACCGTAGTGTCTCCGGTGAGGAGGGCCGGTTGCTGGCTCTGACACAGGGCTGCTGCTTCTTCGAAGTGTCGGCGGCAGAGACGTACCACAGTGTCCTGCTGGTATTCCACCGGCTGGTGGACCTGGTGAGGGAGACTCGAGCGCTCAGGAAGAGCTCAGCCGGCGTCAGGGGCATCGTCAGGAGCATGTCTGCAGTGTTCGGGAAGAAACAAGCTGAATGAGTCTGACAGCCATTTCACTGAATCTAAGAACATTAGACCAACTGAGATGATCTGAGGACGAGAAGAACTAAAGAAAGCTGAAGAATGTGTTTTTTTTTTTTTTTGGTTTAAATGTTTGGAAAGTTGGTAAAAGCTGCACAAATGTGTGTCGCTGCTTCAGGGACAATGACTGAAACACAGAGGAAGAAATGATTGATGGAGTTCAGGACAGCTTCACAGGTGGAACCAGCAGGTCTGAATCCACAGCTTAAACCAGAGGAAAGGATGAACAGAAACCCGACTGACTGTTTTCCAGTTTGTAACAATCTGTTTTCATTTCTATGAATTGTTGACTGTTTTCTTGGTGTGTTTTTATCTCATTTTTTTGCTGATTGAGATTTAGAATGTATTAATTCCTTCCTCAAAAGATTCAGTTCAGTTGTGACAAAACTTGTTAAAGTTAACATTTTAACTTTAAGAACATAAACACTTAGCTATGAAGAAGCCATGTGCTCTGGGATAAACCTGCTGTTTTACCATAAATGTGACGTGTCATATATGTTTGTGTGTGGTTCATGTTGTACATGTGTATGTCAGATACATGCAAAAAACGAAACATTATAATAAAAATAAATAAAAACAATGACAGTAACAATGCAAGCTTTAACAAAGTTTTATTTCATTTTCAATGATAAAATATTTTTTGTCTCAAGAAGTAAAGTCTATTGACCCAAATATTTATCAAAGTTGATAAAGTAACTTTCACATAATCACTTCCTCTTGACTTTCACATTGAAGTTCCTCATCCAAACATCTTCAAACAAAAAGCTTCCACATCTAGTAAGATCGATCGCGTCACGCTGAGAGAACATGCGTTTGACTTTGGTGACTTAAATTACTGCTGAAAACAAAAACGTGTTAACTGCCAGTTTAGAACTAAAGGGGAAACTGGGTGGATTTTCTATTTATTATTAATGTCTAACAGGCTCTCATTTCTGTTTTTCGTTATCTGGAATTCTCCTACTTAAGAAAAATCGGAGCTGTTACAAAAACAATCCACGGAGAGCAAGTTCTGACATAAAGGATCTTTATTTCACTGTCCGTAAGTCCCCTCGATGCTGCAGTATGCAGACGATTCTTGATTCCATCTCATCAAGCCCAACCCTTTCACTCTGAATGTTCACTGAACATCTACCTATAATACTCACCACTAGGAACTACTACTGTTGAGTTTTGGGGACCAAAGATTAACTTTGAATCATCAGAGTGAGAATTCTAATTTTTAGAATGTATTAATGGCTCTGCATCAAATCATCCTTAAAACCTCCATATTGAGACATCTCTGGAGAACGGTATCTATCCAATAGCTCAACAAAAGATAAGTCCAACAAAGTTCTGCTTCCTGAGGTGATGTCAATGATGCTCTTGGCATGTTGTTACTTTAACTCCAACCACAATGATGTTCTGATACAGGAGTCTTGGAATGGAGCCCAATATCAAACCTTCATGTTTAGAACAACCAAAGTTTGTCATTGTAACCATGGATTCCATTGGTGAGTCTTATTAATGACCCCTCAAAATTTAGAACAAAAATATGAAAAGGAACTTTTGGGTTCCTGTGACACATTTTCAGCTCCTTTATTCTGATGGAGAAGGCCTGACCTTACACTACTAAGTACAAAGGTACAGCCGCTGTTTGTATTCTTGACTTGGATGGATCAACCATGCTGAGGTCTGAGAGGTAAAATACATTTTTGTTTTAAATCGAATGCTAACTGCTAATTTTAGTAATTGATTAAACTCTACTTTCAGAAACATTTCAGATAAACAAATATTAGTCAGAGGACATATTTTGTTAAAAGAAAATGTCTGGTTTTATATTTTATAATTGCGTAAACAGAACAAAAAAGGATATTTGCCTCTGACCCACATTAATCAACAAAACAAGACAAAATGCCTCACTGCCATACTGCATTACCCATAATTCTTCTTCCTCTTGTTACAGCAGACCTCCAGCCCAGATGACTGAGTTGAAATTTGAAAAAATGTGTTCAATTTTAACATGAAGACACAAACCAGCAGCAGCTCAGGCAGAAAACCCAATATCAGAGGCGGAGACTGGAGGTGGGCGGGGTCACAGACCAAATCAGAGTTTAAGAGTCGACCTCTTCAGCTGAGGCAGTGGTGTTGTCCATGGAGTTGGGGCTCAGGTATTCGAAAGCTTTCTGGCTCTGGGAGACGAACTGTTTGAGGGGCGCGAGCAGCAGGTCGGTGGCGGATGGTCGTCGGAGGGCGTTTCCCTCAGATGGTGGGGGGACATCTAAGCTGGAGCCATCCTTCAGACTGGAGCGACGACCGTTGGGGGACTCTCCAGGACTCTGGTTGATGCGGGAGTAGAGACTTCGGCGACGACGAGGACGGCCATCCATCGCCTTCAGGAAGAGACTATTAGCTGAACTGCGGCGAGATGAGCTGTCCAACGCTACGTCCTCCTGGTTCAGAAAGTCCTGCACCTCCTGATGGGACGGCTGATCCAGCTGAGAAACACATAAAATGACAATCTCATCTAATTAGAAAATCTAAACCAAACCGTGATGGTTCATCGGCTATAGACCAACTAAACTCATTGGACAGAATTAACAAACTGCAACACTTGTTGTTTTGGATCTAGGAATTCTCAAAAGTGCCAGATCAGTTTGGGCATTTAATGTGTGACCTAGCCTTTCTGTTATTCTTCTTGTGCAGATGATCGGTACTGCTTCAGAGGTGCTTCGTCTTTACTCCTCTCCGGACTCACCAGCTTGTAGAGCGGGGTGGTGTTGATCACCAGTTGCAGGAGGATCTTGGAAAGCTCCTGCAGTTCTTTCAGAGCTTGCTGGATCTGGTCCGGCAGCTCCCGGATCTGTTGAAGAGGTCTCATCTCTGCCAGGGCAGTGGCCCGATCCTTGATTCTCCTCGTTGTGGTGTCTCTGAGACTCTCTGCCTGGTACAACAGCGCCACCAAGAGGTTCTGAATGTACTGCAGCATATCACCAGTCAGTTCCAAGACGACGGTCAGACCCACCTGTAGAAATGGACGGTTGAAAAGTAGAACAATTGAGGAAAACAGAACCAGGGGCCAAAAGAACCCTCACCACCCGGGAGCAAAGGGACGCTGGACTGCAGACCTCAAAACCCCCACTAAGGTGCAACCTGCATGTATAAGGCCCGGTCATTAACCCCCATATCCTAAAGCCCCACCAGCCCTAGCTCGGCCTTACTCGCAAAAGCCCTTAATTGATTTGCGCTGTCTAAGGGCGAAACTTGAATGGGGCACATAGGTTGTAGACTATCCGGGCATCACATAAGTGCGTGTAACTTCCTGTCAGCTTTACAAATACTTCACAACTGCTTCACCTGTTCACGTGAGCCGGAACAATCAGGAAGAGGAGAGATGGTCAGTGGAATGGCAGAGCTGATGCTAGAAAAAAGAAGGCCATAGAAAGGAGTTGAAAGGAGAGGAGGGGCTGGCGATGGCTGGCCTGGAGGTGCTGGGGTTGGGAAACACTCAGAATTTTGGCTTCACCTAAAGATTTCCCCCACAGGGGTTGAAAACCACTGAAGCAGAAGACGGCAAGCCACTTTTACCCCCCACCCCCTCCTTGTACAATGTCAGCCATGTAAAGATGTTGCCCCCACAGAGGCACTAGGGACCCATCTGGGCTATTGAAATATAAGCATCTGGAAGTAACCCGCTATCTCCACCCCCCTCAGCCTTAGCTGCCAAAACCCTTCAGAAGCTGAATACTTTGTGATGCTCAAATAAATCTGACCAATTGGAGCAGAGAGTTGGTTGTGGCCCCCACCTCCAATATTTCAAAGGTCAGCATTTCTACAGAGGTCATTTTATGTGCACATGACTATATTTCACATGCACAGTATTTTGAGCTTAATGGGCCTCCGTAGTGCCACTCCGTTTGCGCCTTCAGCTTCTTCCTCATCTCCTCATGAAAACGGGTTTTTATTTTTACGATCCTGTTTTCTGAAGATGGATACTCTGATTCTGCAGTTTCACCCTTCCTGGTCTTTCCAGAGCAGCTGTAACTGAGGAGCGCTGAACCCAGATCAGAACTTCTTCTGTTGTTCTGGTGATCTGAACCGAGTATGAGTCCATCTGGCAGATGCTGAGGTTTCCCAGGAGAGGATCTGGACCTGGACCAAGGCCAAGCTGGCAGCAGAGAGCAGCACGTGAGGACACCGCAGAGCAGAAGATGATGGGGGATGGGGTCTGGAATGGGGTCAGGTCCAGTTTGGGACAAACCCCAGAGGAGGAGACCGGTCCTGACCGACAGGAAGGCAGAATCGAGTAAACAATCAGAAATTAACCGAAACATTTGGTCGGCTCTTACTTTTGGATCTTCAGAAGTTCCTACGATTCTTCTCCTGGTTCCAAATGTGTTTTTAATTTTGATTGATGGACTCAGTCGACCAATCAGAGAAGAACTAAACGATTGCTTTAATGGCCTGGTGGGAGTTTCCTGCAGAAACAGAGTCCTCTGAAACTCATGGAAGATGTGGGTCAAAAAGAGACCCCTGAAAGTCTGCTACGGCGCCAGTGTTACACGTGCGCTCACACGTGCACACACGGAGGAACAAGCTGCTGACAGTCCTCATTAGTGTGAAGAAGGACAACAAGTGAGAAGCATACAGGAGTTTGTTGTTTTCACACAGAAACCTGCAAACAGATTTCTGTTGATCTGGACAAACAACAAGTCTGTTTTGAGGCTGTGCATGCTGGGGGATGGGATGGGGGGGGGCATTGCACCCCCAACACTGACCTCTTAGACGTCTTTGATGGGAGTAAAGACTCCTGTTATCTCACCTTCTTCACCCTTACGTATTGTGTTAGTGTTCTCTATGACCTGCCGCCACAGCATGAACGTATGTATGTGTATGTGCATGAACGTTTTTCCTCCTGCATGGGTTCACTGAGCCGTCTATCACCTTCCTGCTTCGTCCGGGTCGGTTGCTACTAAATATAAAGGTAGAGACCCAAAACAACAATCGAGACAACAGCTGAAACCCTGCCAATAACACGTGATGTAAAGGTTAGTGAAGCTCTCACATCTACAGGCCAATGGACTTAAGCATGACGAGTGTGAGACCAGAGTCTGTTCCTTCAGGCTAGAATCAGGGAAAAGTCCAAAACCTGAACGAAGGGCCAACAAGACAGAGACAGAGTCTGAAGACTGACGGTCTGTTTGTGTCCAGGTTCTCTGGAGGGTTCATGGATGCTAAACAGCCACCAGCAGATGACACATTAGTGGGTAAGTTACTAAAAAGCATCACAGTCTGCTGACAGCAGGTTTTTAAACCCGCCCCTCCGTCATCTCTGTCAGCAGCTGTGAGCTCAGGCGGCGCTGAGGGGAACGTGACGACGTGCAGAACGCACGCCGCCTGGCTCTTATCGCAGCATCAGAAGGATGCTGCAGGCGGCACGTAGTCCAGCTCGGCTTCCTCTGCAGGCATCGCTGCTGACACTTTCAGCCCTGAGACACTTTCAGCCCTCATTTTGAAGATCTAGCTGTATTTTCCTGAAGCTTTTCTTTTGTTTGTTTGTCGTCAGTTTGGATTTGAAGTATGGGACGGATTTAAATGACCTCAAAAAGTCTAAACTCGTCTCAGTGGTGTTGATAGACTCCTTCTTTTTTGTTGGTTCTCTGGTTTTGTGTTAGACCTCAGCAGAGAAGGTCTGTTCCTGCAGACTGACTCAGACTCCCATGAGGCCTGGGGGCGCCTGAAGCAGCAGCTGCATCACGTCTGCACGGGCGTTTCCGGATAATCACATCAGATCTCTATCAGCGACACGCTCGGCCCTTCCAGGGCGCAGCCTCCGTCCTTCAACACGACCATCATCACAGTCTGTGTGGAACCTGAAGATCTCTAAATCTCCTCAAATTATGACTCTGCAGCCTAAAAATAAAAACAGTTGAAGGAGGAACGTGCACCTCTGATGTTCCACGTCTGACACCAGAACTGCAGCCTGAACCAAACTGGAGATCGTCTGGTTTAGTGTCAGATTTTGTCAGATGTTTGGAGAATTAACATTTTTTAAACATTTATCTGCTTTCAACCTCGTGGTTCTGGTTCAGGTGTTCTTCCAGCTGTGGACCTGAACATTCTCTACAGGACAAATCTTCAGCTTCACCAAAGCTAACTTTCGGGTTTTTGTCTAAAACGTCTGACCCTAAAAACAGTTTTCTTCTAAGGATTTGCTTCATCGTTTTCTCTCTTAAACTTGGTTTTCAAAGCTGCGCCGGTTTGTCTCCATTTCAGCTTCACTGTCAGCCGAAGAAAGTCGGACCCCTCCAGCCTTTGAGGAACCTTCTGCTCTGAACTTCCAGGAAACGTCCAGGAAACGGCGCCTCCGTCTGAAGATGACGGCAGCAGCGCCGCTGCCATCTGGAGGACAGAACGTGTAAAGACGCCACAGATGGACGTGTGAGGAAGAAAGAGAACAGAAGGGGGGTGGAGGGCAGATTGAAGGATGAAGAGGTCCTCCTCTTCCTCAGGGCCTTTCATGCTAAGATTCAGCTGCTGTTCCTGCTATCGAGTAATCTGCTGCAGATGAAGGTCTCCAGCAGGGACGGTGAAAAAGATCACAGAGGTCAGAGGTCAGATGAACAGAAAAATTCTGGACCAGAAGAAACTGAAGCTGAGAAACATTAGGGAAAACTAACAGAAACTTGAAGCTCAGAGGAACCAACAAGAGGGAATGGAAGTTAAAGTTTTCTAAGAATGAAGCTGGTTTCTTTGGTAGAACGGTTTGTCATCGGCGTACATTTAAATATTGACGTGTTTTTATTAGTATTTTGAAGAGGAAGAGGAAGCGGAGCTTTGAGGAACATCACCTTTGTTAAACATTCACTTCAAAGATGGCAGACCAGTGCAATGAGAATCCTGGAGGTTCTGGTTCCACCGGTCCAAGTCTCCATGCCTGCTGTCATTGAGCTCCTCGTGACTGACATGACAGGAGACCTGAATCGGTCCTCACCTTATTGGCAGCGCCCTCCAGTGTCCGGACGGCCCTCTGCAGCTGCTCCCTGACTTTGCTGAGTCGGTGGTAAAGCTGGAGGCTCAGCGTCAGCAGGAGGCTGCGCACACGCGTCCACAGGCCCGGCTCCTCATCCTCATCTTCATCCTCGTACTCCTGGACCCTCATTTCCCACTCCCGCCCTAAAGGACACGCCAACACATCCCACCGTTAAACCCGAAGAACCCAGGAGGTCTGAAGGGCGGGGCCGGCTGGAAAAGGGGCAGGTGTGGAATCACGGTCATCACACCTGAACTGTGCTGCGTTCAGGGACCAGTGAAGATCGCGGCTGCTTTTCAGAACCTTTTCTTGTATTTAAACCGTGAAAAAGTGAAAAAGTTATTTTTGAACTTTTTACAGCCACTAATAAATGAACAGAAATCAAATATTTTCAAAAGATTAAAGAATCAAAACAGAAAAAATTGGCAGATTTAGAGATCCTGGTTTACTTCATTTAAATGTTTGACATGAGCTTTTGTTCATTTGTCAGGAATATTTTCTGCAATTGTCGCTCTTCCTCTGAAGTTTGAAAAGGAAAAACTGGATTATTTTGCTTTCAGCCAAAAAGCCTCTTCATGCGAGGACCTTTCTTTACTGATGTTCAGATCTCCTGCATGAATCAGGAGAAACCCTGAGGAGACAGAGGAGGTCCAAACGTTCTCCTCTCTGCTCCTCAGCTGCTCTCCATGAAGCTGCTTTCTGCAGCCTTCGCAGGCGTCCTGCTCCTCTTCCTCACTGTGATCATTTCACCTTCTGTGTGATTGACGTCATGGTGTGGGACGTTCAGCAACAACAGAAGAAGCTGGTCGTGACCTTAATGAGACTCAACAGTTTCATTTTCAACAAAACAAATCAATTTGATCCTGAAATTTTTAAAACTTCTTTAATGTAACATTTCTCTTAATGTGAGTTAAAGTTTGGTATTTAGATTTTTTTAACAAATGTGTTGTTCATTGTGAAATGTAGCCTGTCAAGTCTCAGTGTCTTATCAGTTTCTTTTAGGAAATTGAGATAACTTTGGTGAGTTTTGTCGCTTTTGAAATGTGAGACTGAAGCCTTTTTCTCAAATGAGGCCAAAAGTTTGGAAGCAGAAGTTTTAATTCTTCAAAACACATCAGCCTAAATCTAAATGTTTGATTGAGTAATTATTTTTTTGGACATTATCAAATCCGTTTATGATTTTTCTAAAACAGTCTGACTCCGCCCACTGTCTGGGACGGTCATGAGGATCCATGAGATCACGAAAAGCCGCTGTTTGGTTTTCAGGACAGATGCAGATCCTCCGTTTGATGGCGTCTCCTGCGCTAAGCATTGTGGGAATCCACAGCGAGAAAGTTGATCAAAACAAACGTTTAACTATTTAACATTTTAAGCATCTTTTGTGTTTAAAAAAATCGACTTCAAAACTATTTCATCTGTTTCTTTGAAGCATTATTCAGCCTTAAACCCGTTTGTCTCAACAAGTTTGTGTATTTTTGTAAATTTCAGTAAAGTCCAAAGAACAGAAGCATCTAGAAACCTGCTTCTGTTTGTTCCTTCAGGGCTTCCGTACTCACGCATGGTGGGTGGGAGGGGCAGGTAGTAGGCGGTGGCGTCTTCCACGCGGCTCAGGATGTTGTCCAGTCCCAGGGCGGCCGCCTGTCCCACCGGAGTCTCCTGCAGCTGCCGACCGGTCTGCCGGACCCCCTCCGCCAAACGCTCCACCTGATTCAGAGCTCCGTCCAGCCCGTCCACCACCCACATCTGCAGGTCGTCCAGCGTCAGGAAGAAGGCGTCCTTCAGGTGCTTCAGCATCTGAGAAGCAGCAGAGTTAGGAGGTCAGATGACATCCAAGTAAACAGTGAGTTCTGAGTTCCTGATGTTTCCCTGGACCTCAGTTTTGGTTCTGCTGGACCTGATCAGGTTCTTATTTCTCCTTTTCTCTTCCCTTTCAGATCGGAGAAGCTCCATTTGTGAACGGATGAGATCTAAAGTGTTGCTGTGACCGTGTGGAGAGCAGAACCCACCTCCTCCGTCGGCTGGTTCAGGAAGGGAAAGTTTTTTTCCAGATTGTCGAGTCCGACCAGGGCAAAACTATTTGCAGCTTCAACTGTGGAGAAGAAGTTTGAGCAGGTGAGTCTCTGAGTTAAAAGACGATTGGCCTAAAATGTGACCAACAGCGGGGTGGGGGGTGTCAGCAGGGGGGGTGAGCACGCACTCTGGGGCTCCAGACTCTCCAGGAGGGGCGTGGCTCGTCTCATGGCCTCTTCAGAAAGGTTCCGAACACCAACCTCCGCCACTCCGCCCATCAGGCCCAGCAGAGGGTATCGATCTTTGGCGCCCGAGTACGCTGACGTGACGGACTGTACCATCGAACGCACCAGAGGCAGGTGAGACACTCTGAGCAAGGCACTGGTCTGAAACACAGGTGAGACGGGTCACTGAAGGTCCACCAACCACCAGGTGAGCAGTTTAACCCAACAGCTGATCCATCCGTGACACCCCCCCCCCCCCCCAACCACAGACAACCAACAAAACACACAACTAGACAAATTACCCACAAGTCCCACCAATCGATCATCAACCGAGGATGGATCCTTAGCTTCAAACCAAACAAGACTGTTACCGACCGGCCCACCAGATCTAACATCAAACAGGTTTGTTTTCAAAGTAGGAAATCTGAAAACTAAGTTCACCAAACTACAATTTTTAATGATCCAATAATGAAAAGACAAAAACTAAACCAAATAAGCAAGACAACCTGTAAAAACACCAATCAATTTACTCAGTGAATTCTATCATCAGTAAAACAAACAAAACAAAAATCCAGCAGTTAAATAGTCCACTTCCAACAGTTACTCCATTTGGAGTAACATATCTAGCCTGTAAAACTAACAAACTAACCAACCATTCCACTAACCATCTTCCAAGACATCTCCTAGCATTCTTCCTGGCTGCTAGCATTTAAAAGGTAAACCCAGATAATCAACAAACTGAACTAACTTTTTAATTCATAAAAACCTGAAGATCTCCACATGGATCAGAAGCTTCTGTTCCTGACTGTTCAGTCCTTCAACCCCATTTTCTAAGCAGAATGGGGCCTTTTATGGATCCATGAAACTGCTTTTGTTCTATTGAACAGTTTTCCAGAACATAAATGTCAGATTTCTGTATCAACAGTGGCTCCTGTTTGAACAACTCAACTCATCATCGCCTCTCTGGTTAGAATTTAGCATTTGTGATCAGGCGGCAGTCACATTTTTGCACGGCATCCGCAGAGGTTTTAGGAAAAAGTCCAAATTTTATGGCCAGCGGACAACTTTCTGACATTGGTCAATGGCCGCCGGGCAGATTTTTGGAAATCGCGCGGTGACAGGCGGGTGGCAGAAAGGCAAAAACGCGATAATTAACTGATAGGAGCGTCTCCATAGTCATCTGACGATCGGCCATTTTTAGACTGCCACCCTCCAGCCACACCCCCTGCCTCCGTATCACAATCGTACGGGAGCACGAGCACTGGAGGAGGGCTGTTGACAAGGGCCTGGGGGTCCCGGCCACCGTGGGTCCACATGGGGAGACGGCACTGATGCTGCACAAAAGTCATTATGGCGTGGATGGTACCACAATGACTCCCAGAGCAGTGTCTTGGCGATTTGCAGCTGATGCTAAGAAGAACATGAAGAACACAGAATGTTGTGCTTTCTGCAGTAATCACAGAAGAAGAGCAACATGGACACAAAGGGCGACAATGGGTGACGTTGTGGTTGCAGTGCAGTGTTGCTCAGACAGGATGTAGAAAGCTTACATACCCCTGGGCTGCCGGGTGGCTGGCGGCCGGTGGCACATGACACGGATGACCAACATGCGGTGACATTTACACATCGTCCAATCAGAGCTGCTGCTGGCCTGAAGTCCGGTTGTGGCTGCCTGATTTCGTCATCCTCGCCTGACTGCCACCATCTATATTCATGACTATGGCAACGATTTTTCAAAAGAGCGGGCAAGAGCAACTAATCTGGAAATTCTGCCTCCCCATCGTGCGTTGACAGTCGTAAATGTGACCGTACCACCAGCTTCGTTCAAAATCGTCCAGATCTTAAAGAGCTGTCAGCAACTTTTTCAGTTGGTCCAGCTTCTACTTTCTTTTTCCCCTCAACTGTTTGGACAAATGGGTGTGGGGTTCATTCCAGGATTTTCTCACCTCATGATCTTCTCGAGCTGCCATCGTCCCGATCTGCAGGGAAACACAGAAAAACAGAGACGAGGTTCGTCATCGTGACTCCAGACTTCAGCCTTTGGTTCAGCATGAGGCAGTCAGCTGCTGCTGCCCACAAAGCCGGTCGCTGTTCAGCTGCAGCCAGCATGAAATTCAGCTTTTTCTGCATTGGACCACGAAGCCGCAGTGTCACCGCTCTTCACAAATGGGCCGTGAAGACCTCCTAAAACATGGAACTGCTTTTATAACTGCTAATCAGCTGAACCAGAGTTTGGGTGCCCCTCAGTAAACAGTCTTTGAAAATGTAACATCATTTTCAGGATTATTTGGTTCCATTTTAGAACCAATATAGAAAACTGAGGCTCTACAATGACTGGATACCAGTGTGGAGGAATGTGGAGCGTTCGCCTTTGGTTCTTGAGAAACTCCTGGATGTTGCTTTTTGCACCATTTGAAGTAGAATGGGAACAGATTTGCTTACAACAGTAAAAAAGGTCATACGATTATCTAAATGAGGACAAAAGCAGAGACCTGTGTCCAGGTGACACTGGTGCATTTGTTCTATAAAATGAAAGACCACATTTCTGAGGCTAAACATGGTTGATGGTTTGTCTCATTTATCCAGGTGACACTGTCTTATGGTGAGTCATGGCATTGTGGACTTCAGAGAGGATCTGAAGTCCACATGCCATGACTCAACATCAAGACATAGTAAAGGGTTGACTTTCCTTTCAGAAAGAGGAAAAAAGTTTTGAACAGGAATTAAAACTGTAGTTTTTCAGAACTTCAGGAAAATCCCTTCAAAAAAGAATATCATCTGCATAGAAATGCTACATAACTAATATATAAAATAAACAGTAAACCCTGATGAACCCCCATACAACAAAGGGGGTTCTAACATCAACATAGAATAACTGGAGGATTTATTTTCTTTATGATAGTTAAATGACTGAAGTTATGTCACAGAAAGACAAACCAGGACCTTCGTTTGGTTCATGAATGAGCTGGAAGGCTTTCTAACATCAAAGGGTTGCTAGAGTGTGAGTCATCTTTCCAGAACCAGCAGTCTGACAGCAGATCCGGTCTGGACCTCAACCACAAAGGAGGAAATTCGGGTTCTTTTTGGTGTGGAACAACATTTTTGGTTCTGAACAACGTAAAGGCAGTGACCAAAGCAAAGTGGTTCATCAGGTGATCGAATGACACTAAATTCAGCAAACATCTCCAACTGGGTTATCATTTTTGATGAAACGTATCATTTTATCCTTTAGGGCAAAGCTGCATCTTTACTGAGTTAACGTATGCAAACTCGTCCTTTACTGAACCTCATCCTGAGACGAGGAGCTGCTTTAGTTGCAAACGTTGGAGGAAGAAGAAACAAGATTCACAAACCTGGAGATCCTTGAGGGGGTGAGACGGGTGAGTTCAAACCCTTCATGTTCGTCTTCTCTGATCAACAGAGACACAATGAGATGTATTTTTGATGAGGGAGGGGCTAACACCTTCAGAGGTGGTTCCTTTTCGGAAGGTTTTTTAACTGCCCGTGGATTCCATCATTACTGCAAACGCCAGCAGGGAGGAAAATGACTGACAGCCAAACATCCATCCATCTTCTGAATCCACCTTTTGGGGTAACATGGATGC
This sequence comes from Oryzias sinensis, assembly GCA_037389245.1. Taxonomy (NCBI): domain Eukaryota; kingdom Metazoa; phylum Chordata; class Actinopteri; order Beloniformes; family Adrianichthyidae; genus Oryzias; species Oryzias sinensis. The sequence goes on from CM074491.1 coordinate 2,674,300, forward strand.
TGGAGCCTATCCCACCCACTGTCTGGTGAAGATGGAGTTCACCTGTCCATCACAGGGCCACACACTCACATTCACACCTAAGAGACTATTTAGAATCACTGCTGAACCTAAGAAGAGTGTTTTTGGACTGGAGACTGGAGAAAACCCACACATGAACGAAGAGAACATGCAAACTCCACAGATAAAGAACCCAGCCAGGATTTGAAACCAGGCTCTTCTCGCTGCCGGGGGGGTTCTAACCACTACACCACCGTGCAGCCCTCAACAGGCATCCCTCCCTCCACCCACCCCTCCATTGAGAATGCACTGAATCCCTTTCGGGGTGATGGGGTTGCTGGAGCTTATCCCACTGTTCAGTTAGGGAAGGAGTGGGCAATTCCAGGCCTCAAGGGCCGGTGTGTCTGCATGATTTCCAGATAGTCTTGCCCTCCTCATGGCTGATTGTGTCCAGCCAATCAGGACGACACGACGACAGTGACCCGACAATACATGTTTTGGGATTTTGGGAGGACCGTGGAGATCCAGGGAATCTCACACATGAACGAGGAGAACTTTCACACTCCACACAGAAAAAACCCAGCCGGGATTTGAACCTTCTCCCTGGAACACCAGAGTGCTAACCACTGCACCACTGTGCAACCAACAACAAAGCATAACATAGTATTTTGATCCGATGACCAGCCCTTATTTCATAAATCTATCACGTGTTCTTGATGGGTCACATTTAGAATTCTCATTTAATTCTAAAGGCTGAGAGTCAACCCCCCCACCCCCACCCCCCCACTGAACATAAACTACCAAACAACTTTAGTTAAAAATGTTTTAACAGTAAATCAATAAAACCATTAAAGCGCTGAAACGTCTCTTACCTTCAGAGAAGCTCCACGGATGAAGAAGCAGTGATGAAGAAGAGCAAACAACCGACTTTATAACCTGATCACAAAGAATGCGACCGCGGTTGGAAGGAGGCTCCTGATTGGCCGAGGTGTTCGGGGATCGTAAAAAATGGGTTTGACTTTTTGGAGAGAAGCTGACGAACCGCCGTTTACTGCTGTGACCAATCGATGACGAGTAAATGAAAGACGACATTCAACAGAAGACTAGAGACACAAAGAAACACACACACACACACACACACACACACACACACACACACACACACACACACTGCACCCAATTGAGGTAAAGTTTTCTGACATCTGATGGTCAGACCCGGTTTCTGCTGTTAGAGGAAACCATTGGACTCCTGATGAGATGGAGGGACAGTAAAGATGTCAAAGGTCATCAGTGAACAGCAGACGGACAGACAACGGCGTGTTTAGTGCTTGATGTCTATAAGTGAGGAATTCTCACTGTTTGGTGCAGTGATTCATGTATTGTCCCTCTTTCCCCTCCTGGGGAGTGGGAGTGCTTCCAGACTCCAGTTGGCTCATCCGTGCTCCAGTTCCTGACCGGGTACCTCGTCTCTGCTCCTGCTCCTGGCTGTGGTTTCTGTCTCCAGCTCGACTCGCGCCTTTGACTGTCCCCCCAACCACGACTGGATGAAGCTCGTCTGCTGGACTTTATATATGTAGTTGTAGATTTAGATAAGTTAATTCTTCTCTAAGAGTTCTGGTAAATCGCCTGTCCGTCCTGGGGGAGGATCCCTCCTTCATGTGGGCACCCCTGAGGTTTCTTCGTTTTTTCTGGAATCCGTTTTTTTTTGGGAGTTTTTCCATGTTTTACTGCGAAGCCCATCGAGACGACTGTTGTTGTGATTTTGGGCTACAAATAAAATTGAATTGAATTGAAATTGAATGTAGCTCCGCCCTCTTTACAGTCATTTATCGTGATCAATGTGTTTGTTACGCCACCGATTCCTCAGAAATACATCAAATGGCCAATGGTCATGTGACTCATTACTTCATTATTGTAATTGAAGCCTACGGTCCTACAGGCACTCATGGATCACATGCACACCCCGTCGTGCAGAATCTGTGGAGCCTGTATTCACACCTTACTAATGACTAGAGTGTGGCATAAGGACGCCGTCCACCGCCATCACCCGCACGCCATTAGTGCGTGGAACATCCCAATAAACTTACCACACGCACCACAATGGTACGTTCCATTTTCACGTCTTTCCTTGAGGCGGTCGTACGAGCCTCAAGAAACCTAAAAGACACGCCTGAGTTCCCCTATAGGATGCAGCCGCTCCTTTCTACGACCCTCCACGGACCGGACCACCCAAAAAACACTCAGAACCCGTACATGTTACCCCCCCAACCCCCCCGTACGGGCGACTGAGACTTTAAAAGGAAACTCCTATGAGGGCGTTCAACGTCTTCCCTGAGCATCATTCATTTTACTGTCGTTCATTCATTCATTCATTCATTCATCACAGTTAACATTCTGCCCTGGGGGGCAAAATGCCCAGGGTGAACCCCCCCCCCTTTATTCATCAGCAGCTGGGACAGGCTCCAGCAACCCAATGACACAAAGATGGATGGATGGAGGTCCATGATTCTTGCGCTGGTGTCCTCTGGCCTGATGGGAATCTGAATTATCAGTGAACGCTGCTCAAACTGATGAAAAGGCGGGAAATTCCAGGCCTGGGATTGGATGTCTGACGTTCTTTTATTTTTATTATTATTATTTCCTTTTTTATTCTTGTTAGTTTGAAAACTTGAAGGTTTTGTGGATCTCACATTAAATTTGAGAATAAAAAAGCTAAAGTTATGGATGTACCATTCCAGGAAAAGGTCAAGCCAAGCGCACAATGACATCATTTCCTGCAAGGTCGTCAGCACGCCGCTCTGCCTCCCAGAAGGCCGCAGGGCAGGCGGGGGGGGGGTCACTGAGTTGTTTTTGAAGGAGCCAGTGTTCTGGTTTCTGGGAAACATTCTGATGACGGAGGAGATCACTGCCGCTCATTCAGGCGCCTCATCACGCCGGCTTTGGCGGTTTCAGACCCGATGGAGGTCCGCTGACACACAGCTGCAGAGGAACCATGCATGACGGCGGGCGTTCCCCTCAAAGGCTCCAACGATGAAGATCCAGAGTTCCTGCTCAGAGCAGGCAGAACTGTTCTCTGGGGGACCCTCCTCATGGTCCTCGTGGTGACGGCTGTGGGTGAGCGGGTGACTCTAATCTCCCACCACTGGATGTTAGAAACCCGGCAAAGGCTTCAATCCGAGGTTCTGTTTACGTCTGAATACGCCAAACAGGAAGTCCTGCAGGCCTGAGGGTCTCAGCCTCACAAACGCCTCGTTCTTCTGTCCTCTTTTCCTGAAGTGTGACGATCAGAATCCTTCCACTGAATGCAGACGGACAGGAAGACACGGAGGACGCTCTCTTAGTTTACAGAGTTTTATTTGCACGTCCACTGATTGTTAACAAACCCAACACAAGGTTAGCATCCAGGTCTACAGCAGGGGGCGCTCACACACTAAAGCTCCGAGGACTTCAGACAGGAGGGAAACCGGCTCACATCTGTACAAATCTACAGTCCATCTGGCGCTGCGTCCAAACACCAACCGGATCCAAGGGCCAGGATGGAGATCAGGTTGCATTTTTCTTTTAAATCTTTTTTCTTCCAGAAGCAGATTTAAGGTGGAATAATTTCAGTATAATTTCAGTATAAGGTCGACCTGCAGTCGCGAGACATCCCTCGGGGAAAAAAACAGAAAGGAGGCAAAAACTGAACACAAACGGCGCCACAAGCCTGCTGGCCGACTGAATCACAAGGTTGTGACAGAAAAAGGAAACAGGAAGCAGAGCTACTGGTGGGCCTGGACGCTGTGATGGAGCACGTCCTCATCATGGACTGACGGCAGAGGAAGGTTCTGCTGAGGTGAGGAGGGAGGAAACGTTCACAGAACCGAACAGAACTCTGATGGCCGCCGCTCCACAGCGCCCTCTGCTGCTGTTTTCCCTCTGCACCATAATCTGATCAGCTACAGGAAGATAAGTCAGATCATTTCTGAAGACGTTTTGGCTGAGCTGGACGTTGACACGGTGAGGCGTTTTATTCTGAAAGGCAGCCTGAACCTGCAGGAAGTCCTCTATCTGGAGACATCTTGGAGTAAAAGGCCCAAACCCTGCAGCAAACCCCGCCTCTGCCTGACCTTTGACCTCCAACCACACATCTGAAAACCTCGTCTGGTTTCAGAAACAGCAGTTTTCTCTTTTTTTAAAGTTTATGGTGATATTTTATCTCTGATATTGTAGCCCCGCCCTTAAATAAAAGCCAACCCCCCCAAGCAGTTTTCAGTCATGTGACGTCTGCGCAGACGCAGAGGGAGAACAGCAGACGGCGCTGCAGAACCACTGCAGCCCGTTAGAACTGGAATCAGTGAAGTTTCCGTCCCCCTGGGGGAGGAGACCCCCCCAAACACAAAGGTAAGGAGGTGCAGACAGTTTGGATGTTTCTGATCAGACGGATCAACATCTGGGAGGGGGGGAGGAGCAAAACCTTCAGAGTAAAGGGGAGCGCTAACTGCTAATGCTAGTAATTAAACAGGTAAGCTCCTTTCCCCATATTGTTGTCATGGTTACCAACGGAGAAAGGAGGATGTAAATAAAACGTCCGACCCGACGACAGCTCTGAAGGAAAGGTTTTCCAGGAGCGGAGCTGCCGCCGTGTTTCCGGTCCAAAGAAGTTTTGTTTGGTTAGCAGAACATTCAGCAGACAGACTACCGGGTTTCATTTTTAGCGCCTTCATCTCCATCATCTTCATCATCTTCATCCTTCTGCTGGTTCCCACCATCGTCTCTTTTTCTGCACATTAGCAGCAGGTTCTGGTTCCCGATCAGAAGCGGGCTCAAACTCTTCATCGTGGGTTCTGACGGACTCTGGCTTAAGCGTTGAAGTTCTGTCAGCAGGTGAGGAAAGGGACGGGGCGTCTGAACCAGAACCAGAACCGGGGCAGAGCAGCTGTTCTACTGGGCCGGGTCAGCGTTTGGTTACAGAGGCTTCTTCTCGTCCGTCAGGCTTTTTTCTTTTCACACAGACATGCAATGACCTGCATGGCAACAGCAATGAGAGAGGGGGGGGGGTCTTTATCTATTTTGGAACCACACTGGACCCCCCCCCAGCAGACACACACATGACATCAGTCTGAGGAACTTCAGATGTTTTTCAGAGCTGCAGGATGTGAGGCGGAAGAGAACAGCGATGGAGTTGAACTGTGGTCACAGCAGTGTGTGTGTGTGTGTGTGTGTGTGCATGTGTGTGTGTGTGCATGTGTGTGTGTGTGCATGTGTGTGTGTGCATGTGCTGTACAGAGTCTGTTCCTGTCCCAGCCGCTCCTCCCGCCTCAGTACTCGCTCAGGTTGTGCCATTTGGAGATCTGCCGGCGGGGGTTTTCGCACACCTCCCTCCAGTGGGAGGCGCCGGAGGGGGAGGGGCTGTGCAGGCCGAGCAGCAGGCGGCCCAGGACCTCGTTCTTGGTGGTCCGGTCGAAGTCGACCACCAGGAACTCCACGGAGATCTCGGGCAGCAGCTCGGGCGGGATGTCGTAGATGAAGGACTCGTTGAAGACCGGGTTCAGGGTGCACTTCTTCACGTGGGTCTTCTTCTTGGCGATGCGTTTGCGGCCGTAGAAGACGTTGACCTTCACGTAGGGATCTGGCGGCAGAAGAAGACGCGTCAGCTGAACACGTGTCTAGAGATGTGGATGGTCTTATGAACCATAACTGGTTTTTAAAGCCTATATTGGATTTGTTGAAGACAAATGTCTGTTTTTTAGCATCTTCAGCATAAATAAAGAATGTTTACTGTTAAATAAATACACATCATCCATCCATTACTAGCATTAAACATAATAATAAACTACAAGGAGATGCTTTTCCAGGAGAAACTGCAGGGTTGATGCTGTATCGCTGAATGAAAATGAAACTTAAAGGATAATTATTGGTACAAAATAAAGAAAGAAATGATCAAAGTTCACCATAAATAAAGTGAAAACAGCACAATAACACAAAAAATGTTTTTGTGAAAAATGCCAGAGCCGGGTATCGAACCCGCGAGACTCTGCACCAAGGATTCCCCATTTATTTCAATGGAGGCAGAAATCCTGGAATATCTTGAAAAGTTCAAGGATTTGAAGAACCAAAAGTTACAGCTGGAAAAAGTTGAAAGAGCTGAACATTTGAAAAGTTGAATGATTGAAATAGATGAAACATAGTAGGAGGAGTTAAAAATGGAGGAAGATACATGAATAAAGAAAGACAAACAGGAAAACAATGGTTTATAGCATTGCATCCATTGTTGCTTGATGCAGTTATTCCTCTGCTGTGACTGAGGCCTCATGAATTATCATCAGATGTCGCCCCCTACAGGCCGTCCTACAAAGTGAATCTATGATTTTGCACATAAGCAGAAATGTGATCCTGCTGTTAAGGTCGACGCATAAGCGAGTTATCCTCCTCCTCCTCCAACCGGATCTCCTGCTTCTTCTGCCGTTTACTCACTGGCTGACAGGCCGGTCATGTCCATCTTGGGGAGGTGTCGGGCCTTCAGAACGACCACACTGAGGCGGTGGGACACCGGCTGGTAGGACAGAGAGGCCAGCAGCTCTCCACGGCTGTCACACTGCAGAGACACAGAGGAGACGGATCAGAACCTGCAGCTCCATCCAGAGTTTAAATGTGTGAAGGCTGAACGGAGGAGCTGAGTTTGCTGACGGTCTAAAGTCTCAGGTCGCTCTGCAGGAAGTGACCTCATGACCTGATGTCAGCAGACTGGGGATGTTTACGGCCTCATCGTTCCAGAGTTAACACGATAAACACTAAATGGAGCGCCTGTCAAACAGGTTTCCATGGTAACAGACACCCACGGCAGTGAGTCGGGATGATGATGTCATCACCAGCTGAGGCCTCACAAACCCAAACACGCGATCCGTTTACCTGCATGTTCCTCTTGGCGATCTGCTGGCTCAGGTGGACTCGGCCCGTGCTCAGGTCGAAGCCCTTCAGCGGCACCACGGCCTCCCCGATGACATCATCGCGGGCGAAGCGGTCGAAGCTGAGCACCAGGAAGTGCAGCGTGAGCTCGGGCAGCGAGCTGTAGGCCACGCCGTAGAAGGTGAAGGTCTCGTCGAACAGCGGGTCCAGAGTCTTCCTCAGCACGCGGGTCTTGACCCGGTGCTTCTTCTCGGGCAGGATGGTCATCTTCACGTACGGGTCGGAGCTGCCCGCCTGCTCGTCCATGGCGGGGAGCCCCCGGGCCCCGACGATGGTCACCACCAGGGCCTTTTTGGGGAAGTTGTAGTCGACGGCGAGGCTGATCGAGCCAAGGTTGGGCTCGGGTTCGGGCTCGGCGCCGGCGGGGGTGAAGGGGGACGCCGTCTTGCTGCTGGTCTGGCTGCTGCTGGCGGAGCTGCTGTCCAGGCAGCAGTAATCGGCGCGGACAGGTAACGCCCGCTCCATCCGACCCTGACCCTGGGGCGCCGCTGCCCCGGCGGGGGGCACCAGGTGGCTCATCTGCAGCTGCCCCGGGACGTCCAGGATGTTGTTCTCTGCGTCCACCAGCACCATGCCCCTCCCCGCCGAGCCCGCGGCACCGCCTCTCTCCCCGTCAGCGTCAGAGCGGTCGGCGCGCCGGACGCCACGGACGATCCTCTTGCTGCCGCTGAGGGATTCTGGGTAAATGCTGATCCCCTTCAGCATGTGGATGAACTTGTAGGGGGGGTCCTCGGCGTCGCAGTAGCGGTCGCCGTGCAGCTTGTAGCGGCCACTGATGCGGAGGTAACGGCGCTGGCAGAACGACCAGAGCAGAACCAGAACCACCATGACCAGAACCAGAACCCCGGCTCCCAGGAAGCCCGCCAGCACTGGAGACATGGCTGAGAGAGACAGGAAGGGGGGGTCATCTCTGACACACAACTGAAACACAACACAAACGCACATCAGGTCTGCTCCAAAAACATGATGTACGGTCCAAACCCGAAACCCGAATCAGCACCAAAGAATCCTGACTCAGCATTTCTGATCACTATCACTGTCTTTAGTCTGAACCAGCTTCGGGTTCTGAGAGCAGTCGGACCTCTCTGTGTTCAGAGGGTCCAGAACCGAACGCCGTGCAGCTCAACCGTCAAACTGAGGGTTCTTCATCACGACTGAGCCATACTCTGGTTCTTTAACCACGAAAGCAGGTTTTAATCTTTAATGACATAAAGGTTTCTGTCTGAAGGAGAACTTCCTCCAACATGATTTCACATGTTTGGAGAATTCAGAACCGTCCTAGAAACGGGTCCTGGGCCGATAAAACACAGAGTCAGACTCCAGGTTCTTGCTGAGGCTGGATTCTGATCCAAACCCAGATTATCAGGAGCAGAACCGGAATGAACCTCTAATGAAGAATGTGGATTTTACCGAATCCCACCTGAGGACGGCTCTGCTGGCTGTCACTGAAAGGTTCTGATCAAACGAGACCAACTGTGAGCAGAACCGGGGAGAACGGTTCCAAAACGAGAACCGCCTCAAAGTAGATGAAGAAAACGTGACATGTTCCTCTGGGACATCAGGGGGGGTAATCTGAAAACCCAGAGTAGGTGAAGCTGCTAAGAAGCAGAGGAGGTGCAGTGGGACAGGAAGGAGGAGCTGCAGTGGGACAGAAAGGAGGAGCTGCAGTGGGACAGAAAGGAGGAGGTGCAGTGGGACAGAAAGGAGGAGGTGCAGTGGGACAGAAAGAAGGAGGTGCAGTGGGACAGAAAGGAGGAGGTGCAGTGGGACAGAAAGAAGGAGGTTCAGTGGGACAGAAAGGAGGAGGTGCAGTGGGACACAAAGAAGGAGGTGCATTGGGACAGAAAGAAGGAGGTGCAGTGGGACAGGAAGGAGGAGGTGCAGGAGCTTGAGGAGCTCTTTGTTTGCAGGGAACAGAAGAGGCTTGTTGGAAACCCGACTGCAGCGATAAACACAGGCCTCATTCAGGGGGGGGGGGGGTCCTACGACCCCCAACAGTGTAGACCTGAACCTGCACACTATGTGGAGAAAACAACATCATCTGCATACATGATCAACCTCCTCAGTAACACATCAGCAACTGAAACAAACGAGACTTTGAGGCGTCTGAGACAAAGCAGCCGTCATGGTGGGGGGGTCTATTTTACATTAAAGCCCCCCTCTGATCGTCCCCAGTGGTTTTTTAAACTAGGATTATTCTTAAATCCTGTGTCGTTTTCTAGGACATAGTTTCTGCAGAGCAGCACCAGTTTATTAGAAGTTGACCTCTTTGTGGGCGGGACTGTTGGCGCAGAGCAACCTCACCCCCTCTTTCTGTTGCTGAGAGCTGTCTGTTTACACATTCTCCACATAGCATTAGCGGTGCAGCAACAATGACAGCAACATGGCATCTATCTGGACTCTGGGCAGCGGCTGAGGCTCTGGACTGCAGGAACCTCCCTGTTGCTGTTTTCACTGTCGCTGCCAACACATGATGTCATCTTAGGGGAGAGCTGGAAGCGGCTCACGCGGCTGCCTAGCAACCCTCATACAGGCGCACTCACGCTCAGCTGAGCGCCGTTTGACAGTCCGGAGACCCGGGCAACCGCCGAACAAAAGCTGCTGTCACAGGGCCGGTCACATGACCACAGTCAGAAACAATGCAACTCTTTTCTTTTCTTAAAATGTCCTTAGAGAGAATTTTATTTTGGCTGGAACATCTTCATCCAGGATCCAGTCATTAGTCTGATCCACTCTATAAATCACTCTTTCTCTGTTTGACTTGGACTTCGGTGCGTTCAGTGTCAACTGATGGGTCTGAAACTACACTGTCCTGGTTCCCAATGATCCGCAGCTTCTCACGGGACAGAACCGAGCCTGGTTCCGCCGAACCTCTGCGTCTATTCAGGGGTACTCCCGTTAAAACGGGCGATACTGTGAGAACAATGAGACAGCAGCGACGATCCTGCGCATGCGTGGGCTTTTCAGGCGAACAGTACAGACATGACGTCACCCCTCACCCACCCTTACTGGCACGCGCACGCACACAAGTACAGGACTGCGCGCGCACGAGCGTGATTAAGTGACTGACAGTTTTTACTGCGATTTAAAAAAAACAATTAAGAAATAAAAAGTAAAAAAATAAAATTAATAAACGACTTTTTTTCTTTACAAAATTACAAATAGATTAAAATAAAAGTCAAATAAAAACAAACTTGTTTGCATAAGTGAAGTTTTGAATAATAATCCTTTTAATATAAATATGAAATTTAAATCTGAGTATAAATTGTCTTGAAATTCTGTGATACAATCAATGACAGCACCGTCGGGCCCACTGGGCTGTACGGGTTGGTGCTGTCGGTACAGCAGGCCCGGTTCAGAGAGCAACTCGGTGTTTTACCGGCGGAACCTTCTAGAAAACAGAAAAGCCTTAAGCAAGGCGACATTTTAACCGAAAAACCGTAAAGAAGCACCGACGGAGCAGAAAAACCCTCACCGTAGGCGGGTCCCAGCTCCACCATGTCCGCCATTTTGTGGTTCGGTGCGGTTCTGCGGTCTGGACGGTGAGAATAAGAGAAGGAGGAGGAGACAGCAACTGGATTCCGTCCGCCTTCACTTCACATCCATGGAGGAGCGACGACTGCGGAGGATTCACCGAGGAAGGAGTCGCTGCTACCGGGAGACGGCCTTCATGCGTCTGCGTGGAGCAGAGGGGCGCGCGGGAGTCGCTGACCAGAGCACTGCTTCAGTGATGCTCGCGCGAGGATGCAGGGAGGCTGCGCGGAGCAGCGCGCGATGAGACTGAGCAAAGATCGTCTATGAGAGCTGATGAGTCACTGCGCGGCTAGTTTGGCGTTTTTAGCATAACATCTAAAATTACAATATAAAACTGACTGTAAAATCAATGCTAGCGCAAAGTAATACAATTGAATGGTAAGTTTCATAATTGTCATCAAACATTTTAAAATCAAACTTTGGTTTTTCCAGAATAATTACCAGAGTGAGAGATCTTCCTAAGGTTCTTGTCTTTGAAGTGGTCCTCGCGGGAGCGAAAACCTGCGCAGCTCTGATGCGTCACAACAGTGTTAGATAATAAACAGGAAATGTACTTATATGTGCACGAACTACTTTAGATGTGAGCGAAAGAAAATAAAAATAAAAACCTGCTGTCAATTTGTTGATTTGTCTCTGAGAACGGATGTTTGTCAAAAGAGCTGCAAGAAGAAAAATGTTTTTGCTAAGATATTTTTGTGAAGCTGCTCCTCATAAAAATAAATTACAAATTACTATAAGAACTACATAAACAAACCCTCTGGAAAAGTTTAATGTCTGATGTATATTTAAAATAAAATCTTTAATGCATGTTTATCCAACCAACCATCAGTGGGATTTCTTCCAAGCATGGGGGGGGGGGGGTGTCTGCTGTACGCCTCAGTGTTCTTCATCATCCAGTGGCTCTTGGTTGGATCTCCTCCATCAGCTGTTTGAATCCGTCAGCTGCTGCTGCTGTGAGGAGGGAGCTTCTGTCCAGCCTGTGCCGGCTGTGCTTGTGTTCATTCAGACAAACGTCTGCAGCTGAAGGGTCAACTTTCCTCCCGCCCTGCAGCTTCCACAGCAAATTCAAAAGAGTTGATTTTGGAGTGTTGATCACATTTTAGTAATATAAAAGTTAATTTAACACATTGTTGAGTTGCATCCCATACATTTAACACTAAACTAAAAAAGAGTAGAGTTGAAAATGAGTGCAAATCAACGTGTTTCCAAAATAAATCTGTCAGTGTCATTATGAGAAATTTAACTTTCCCCGCTTTCTTCAAGATGGTTTGTGCCATTTTTTTAACTTAAAACCAATCATATATAGTGGTCAGTTTTCAGATCAAGGCATATTATGGATTGTTATTCATAAATTCCACTGTCATTTTCAATGACGTGTTTATTTACAAACACCCCCAAAAAAGGTAAATTGACTGAATATCTGGTGTGGACTCATAAACACTTCAAAAGTGTTGAAATAAACTTACAGATTCAAATTGGTAACTCTGTTTGGTGTTTTCAGTAAAAAAAAACTCTTGACAGTGCTAATTTTTAACTCTGCGTACAAGTATTGAAAAAAATCGAACACTGACTGGAAAGTGTTGGGTTCTTTACACTGACAGAGTAAAAAAAAACACAATCTTAGTGTAAAAGGCTCAACACTTTCAAAATATTTATTTTGACACTTTGTGGTGTGGACCCATAGACACTTCATAAGTATTGAAATCGACTCCTCTAGGGTTGAATCGGCCTGGTAGAATTTGCTGAGATAACACTGTTTGGGGTATTGATATGTTTCCAACAACTCTGTTTGCTGTTCTCCCCTGAAACTCCTTTTGTTGTGTCCTCGTAAAAAAGAAAACTGACATGAAAATAAAACGTCCTCCTATCTTTGAACAGAAAGAATATAAAATAGAATTTGTTATTTTACACTTCCTGTCCTGTTCTTATAGGTCCATTCGAAAGAAAATCTTAAATCTTTGATAAACTAATCAGTGCATCAGCAGCAGATGAACTGCATGGTTGTGTTTGCAAAGTCCCTGAAATGTGATAAGCAACCCCCTTCTCCCTTCAGATGACTGTCCCTGGTCCATGATGACGGTCCATGGTCCGTGGTGACGATCCGTGGTCCGTGATGACGGTCCGTGGTCCATGATTACGGTCCGTGGTCCATGATGACGGTCTGTGGTCCGTGATCCATGATGGCGGTCCGTGGTCCATGATGACTGTCCCTGGTCCATGATGACGGTCCATGGTCCATGATGACGGTCTGTGATGACGGTCCGTGGTCCGTGATGACAGTCCATGGTCCGTGGTGACGATCCGTGGTCCATGATGACGGTCCATGGTCCGTGATGACGGACCGTGGTCCATGATGACGGTCCGTGATGACGGTCCGTGGTCCATCATCCCCACAGTCCTTACAGGTCTTCCGGTTTGGGGCACACAGTGGTTGACCGTTTTTCCATGTTTTTCCACATTCATTTTATTCCTATCCTCAAACTTTGCTCATTGAAGGAGACCAAAGAGACGTGAATTAAACTCTGGTTAAAGGCTCTTATCTGTGATGTACTCTTCACCTGACTCTTCTAAAACTGTTCAGAGGGACTTTACTGTAGTCTGTTCAACCAAATGAAGATGCCCGATCCAGGAAACAGAAAATGATAAACATAAAGGGCTTTATGAAATGAGTACAAGGAAGTCATGGAATTGTTTTTGAGGAACTTTGTTGGCGTGCAACTTCTTCGATGTTTGCATTCTTTTAAAGACTGAAAGCTTATGATGAAAAATATACATTCATAGACAGTCAGGAATGAAAACCTTAAGCATTGAGAGTTTTGACTCCAAAACTGAGATGATGAAAGAAAACTTCCTGTATAGAAAGACAGACGGAAGTTTGAGTCAGAATAGGCGTTTGTGTTGGTATTTTTAAAGCCTGCCTCACAGATTTCTTCATCTTTGCTCAGAGGTTCAGCTCTAAGGAGGAGCAGGGAAGAATGCAGGTCCAGCAGCTGGTGATCGTCTGGAGCTTCAAGTTTCTCCTGGCAGGTAGGACAACATCCGGTCAGAAACCTCTGCTGTTGTTATCAGAGACACACAACGGAGAAACTCTTTCTAGAAATCTTCCTGTTCAGAGCTGAGTAGGGACATTTACTGAGGGAAGTATGACCGACCTGGACACGAAAGTGGTAAAACTAATAATAATCTGATTATCTGAACCAAAAGGTTCAGAATTTTCTTTGTTTTGAAAACTAAAAATAAAGCTTCACAAAACGCCCCACATCTTTCATCTTCAAGTTATAAACAGACAACTTTGGTGTTTTTGACCTTTTACTGGTAAATTTACTTCTTTTAAAGTTCTAAATATACAACTTTATTCNACATTGAAGAAAAGAAATGATTTATGTCTGTAACAGACGTGTCCAGCAGGTAAAGAAACCAAAACACTAGAATGACAGAACAAAATGAAAAGAAATATTCTCAAAATGACCATTTGCTGCCGCTCCCTTTGTTTTTCTGTCCCTCTTCTCATTCCTGACTTTCTTTATCTTCTTTTCTTTGACTCTTTTCTTCATTTTCCTGTTTTTTCCTCCCTGCTCAATAGTTTTATTATTGTTTCAGGAACATGTTAGAAACCTTGTTTTCTATTGTTTTCTCCTCCTTTGATTGACAGCATAATGACGATGACCATTCTCACACAGACAACCATCTTCATCTTAAGGTCCCTCCTCATCAACGCCAAAGTAGCTGTTGATGGAATAGTCCATTGCTGCAGAGGGACGGGGGTCTCTTTTACACGAGCAGAATAATTCAGAGGTTTAGCTTTTTAATGACACAATATTAAAGGATGAAATCATTTTAGAGACTTTTTTAAGTGTTCAGCTAGGAGCCCCAAAAGGGTTAGGGGCCCCAGGCAATCACCCAATGGTTAGTCTGCCCCTGTGTCTGTGGTTTGAACCCTTTATCATTCTCTCTCTGCAGGAGCTGAAACACCAACAATCATATATCCATTCACTAAAACCTGTGCAGCTGAAGGGTCCACTGTCCTCCTGCCCTGCAGCTTCACTCCATCTAGGAAAGTCATTGGAGATAGAGGAAAAGATCCACGGAAGATCGTCAGAGTCCTCTGGTGCAGAAACCATTCCATCTGTCATGGAACCACTCCCTCAGTGTTTGACAGTGAAGCCCCAGACACAGATTCTCGTTTTCAGTACCTGGCAGACAAGAAGGGAATCTGTACTTTACAGATCACAAACATTCAGCTGGACGATGCAGCAATGTATCGCTTCAGGATGGAAGCTGAAGATCCTGCTGGACATTTCACCAACCAAAGAGGAGTGACAGTCAGAGTAGAAGGTAGGAGCGGCACGTCCAAAGTGTGTCACAAATCCTCTTCAGTCCTTCAGAAAAACTGATTCAAACTGTCATTTTCAGAAAATCCTCTCATGAGAGTAACAGGAAGTAACGGCTCAGAGGTCAGAGGTCAGACAGTTTCCCTTCAGTGCACCACTTCATCCTGCACCTTTCATGGTCTCAACATCACCTGGTTCAAAGATGACCACGCCCTCCTAGAGACTAGCCCCACCCTTCATCTGGGCCCCCTGACTGCAAAGGATTCTGGGAACTACAGCTGTGCTCTGGGGACAAAAAGGCGGTCGGGTCTGTTCAGGCTGCAGGTGGAGGCTGACTCTGCAGGTGGGGGTGTCAAAGGTATTGATATTTTAGGATTCTGCTGTTGGAGGAAACCAAAGACAGATCCAGTAAAGTTTCATCGTTTTAGGCTCTGTCAAAGTAGATTCTGTTTGTCTGCATCTGAGTCTGCATCTGTCAACGTTTACTCTTCATTATGGATTTGTGTCGGACAGACTCAGGACTATTCTATGGTGTCAGTTCAGCGCCTAATCTATTGCGCATCAAAACCGTAAAACCGCGAATCAAAATATATAAACTGAGAACCGAAACCCCTAATTTACAACCAAAATATTTAATCCGAAGTGTAACCATGTTTCTCAGGTGACAATTTGTTTTCTCACTATTCTGAACTCGTCTTTTAAGATGCACTTTTATTTTTTGCGGTTGCGATTCTAAAATCTGTCAGATTGGCGACACGTAAAATCAGCGACACGCCCATCAAGGTGAGAGGAGGGGGGAAATCCCCGACATCCAGTAGCTCATTGGCTACTGAATGACTCCGAGTCTTACGTCAACATAGCTGCAACAGAAGGAATGTTTGGGTTTTCAATTTATGCATTTTGATTGGCAGATTTTGGGTTTTAATTTGCGGTTTTACGGTTTTGATTTGCAGTTTTACGGTTTTGAAGTGCAGTTCGTCAGGCGCTGAATTGACACCATACCAGATACAAGGACGTGTTCAGGAAGCTGAAGGAGTTCAGACAGAGAAGTTTCCATCCATGCGGATTCCTTTGGCTGAACCGTCAGCCATCAGATGTTTGTTCCACAGGAGGAACGTCTCATGTGGTCCTCGCTGTGGTGCTCGCCGTCCTGCTGGTTGGCATCGCTCTCATTGTGCTCTTCTTCCTCATTAAAAGGTACCTGAACATGGTTTTGAGCTTCATAAATATAACTTTCTCTCATTTGAGTCCAGCAGAAAATCATTCAGAATGAAAGCACTGAAGGACATTAATGATGGAGCTGCAGACGGAGACATTTAGACTAATTTAATAGATTTGTTTTCATTTTCACTACTTATAACTGCATTTATTTTTCTTTTGGGCATCTTTTTAAAAACTCTTTTAAACTTCCTAAGTTTCAAAATCAGCAGAGCCTGATCACGTGTAAAGTAGGAAGACGACTTTCAATGAAAAAATCACAGGTTTTTCTGATTACAGAAGATTTTAGACCAAAACAATCTGAGGTAAAAAGTCACTTTAGTGATAAAGAATAAAATTATATTTCATTCAGAAACACTTGGGAGTGTAATAATGTCGTTGATGACTGTTTAGTGACAGCATATTTGACCACAGGAGGCGAGGAAGCCAGAGCGCCGTGGAAAGACAGGTGAGTATTTTTTTTACCTTGTTGTCTTCATTTATGCTAACAGTGACACAGAAACCTGTTAACAAGTTTTATCTTTAAAGAAAAGTCACTTTTCAAAATTAAACAATAAAAAACAGTTCTTTCTCACAGACACACTTTCAAAATAAAGTGCTGTAAAGTTGAAGACACAAAAGAAACACTTTTGTGTCACAAATTTAATTTTCCTTTCATTACAAAAGTTGAATAGTTGATTCATATTTCAAATTAATTTAAATTAAAATATTACTTACTTTTTTACTTTTCTATTTTTGCACATTTTGAATGCCCTTCATTCTTTCAGATTGCTGTCATTCTTCTCTGCTTTTTGAACTGCTGTAACAATTGAATTTCCCCAATGTGGGATCAATAAAGAATATCTCTATATCTATCTCTCAAACTGAGTAAATGTCATTCTTTTTGTGGAAACCAATCCCTGCTATGATGATTGGAGCATCCCAGTGATGCTCCGCCCACCTGTCCCGTCCGCCACATGAAGCCGTTCTTGGTTTTTGTGTCTTCCTGCTGTGGTTGCAGCGCAGTGATGCGGTTCTGCCGTCCGGACATGGAGGAGCAGCTCAAAGAACCGACCCAAACACGGAGGATGTCAGCTATGCCGCCATTCACTTTAAAGCAAGCAACCCCAGCAGGTAGGTGTCATGTGACCACCGTGGTCAAATCAAATCAAATCAAACCAAACTTTATTTATAAAATAGCGCTTCTCATGGGACCACCGTGGTCCTCTGGTGTCATGTGACCACCGTGGTCCTCTGGTGTCATGTGACCACCATGGTCCTCTGGTGTCATGTGACCACCATGGTCTTCTGTCATGGCTCTCAGCAGATCCTTGTTCATCAGCTCAGGTTAAGGCTCAGGCTGAACCTTTTCAGAAATCTCTGAAGAGTTTTTGGTTCATGGCAGCCACAGATGGACGAATCAGACAAGCCTTCAGTG
This sequence comes from Oryzias sinensis, assembly GCA_037389245.1. Lineage (NCBI taxonomy): Eukaryota > Metazoa > Chordata > Actinopteri > Beloniformes > Adrianichthyidae > Oryzias > Oryzias sinensis. The sequence continues at coordinate 2,691,745 of CM074491.1, forward strand.
TTTCTGTGCTTCTTTCAGAGAGGTGCAGTCGGGTGCAGATGATGTGGTCTACTCCGCAGTGGTCAGTCGAGGTTGATGACAAATCCTGCAGAGTGTCAGAACAAGAGCACAGGGAGACGCCGCTGGATGCTCCGCCCCCTGAGAGTTGGTGTTTGTGTGCGTATAACCTCAAAGCTGCAGCTTCAGCATCTCATCTGTGACCTTCAGCAGTTCATGACCACAAACAAGAGAGTCTCTTCACACCAGAGGAGGCGTCTAAGAAGGTGAAGCTCTGGTCCTCATCAGTCTTTTGGCTCCTGGAGCTAAAAGCTCACAGAAGCTCCTTTAGTTTGTGCAGACAGTGTAGTTATCCAGGGATGTCTGACGATGAACTTTCAACAAACCTTTAAAAACAATTATTGTTCCTAAAAACAGTTTTTAAAGATAGTTTGTGGATTTTTTTGACCATAAATAATTTTCTTTTCTTTAGCTTTTAGTCTGTCTCCACTGTCTGTCTAAAAGTAAATACATTTCTGTAATTAATTCTTTTTTTTTTTACATGCTTTTACTTTTTAAAAGCATATTTGTGAGTTTGTTGCTGAATTGGTGTTTCTGTGCAATGTGACAAAAAGAATCAATAAAGACGATCTGATTGTTCTGCTTTAGTCTGTTTTCTCTCACATCAGTTGGGATTTTTATAGTACATTTTTGATCAAACTGTAATTTTTTCAGTCACAAACTGAATATATTTGTCCAGATATTGTTTTTTATTGCATGGACTCCATTTGTTCTGGTGATTCTCATCATTGAACAGTAAATCTCTGCATCACAAAAGTTTTGGTCATCAAACGTCCCACAGTCAGCTGAGCGTTGGGTTTAGAGCATCAATCAAACATTTAAAAGATTTGAATGCATTTATTATGTGGATGTTAAATTTGCCGCTTGTGCTTGTTGAGCAGCAGTGATAGAAATCAATGTTTGTTTAAGACAAAATGTGACGGATAAGGAGCAAAGAACTGGTGTTCAGGAGAGAACTAACAAAGTAAAGTGTATTTTGAGTATTTGCCAACTCCAATTTGAAACTATCAGCACAAACTCAACTTAAAACTTTATTTGTCAGCAAATACTTTGTTACTGCCAGGAAAATGTTAAGCAGTGATGACTTTAGCCTCTCCTTCAGGACATTTCTAAAGTGATTTTACTCTGACTGCAGTAGGGTGCATCAGAAGTAACCCTGTTATCCTAGGCACTTTAACATAGGGAGGTGGGTCATCTAGACCCACTAGACAGAGCTCTGAACCTTTTTTCTTCAATGATTTGTGATCTTCACTGGTGTCCATGGATTACATGAAATCTTTCCACCTTTATCCACCTTTGTCATGGTAGGGAGAACACGTCAATGGAAGGGGGGTCATCTAAGATAGCACAAGGGTTAAGTACTATTCTTGTCTTTGTGTACGATGATTTGCTGCATAAATATCTGCCAAGACATTTGGTAACTTGAGCTTTGAGGAAGGAAAAAAGAGGAAGTGTCTCAACGGGTTCCTGCTGAGAAATGAGACGGTCTGATGACAGAAGTTCAACTTTCATCAGCGAAACGCTCATATTGACACAGCGGTTTGAAAACTTCCACTTTTTTGTATCCGTACACCATTTATAGATGTTTTATCAAAGAAAATAGTTTCACACTTATTTTTATGTTAAAAAAATAAAGGAACATAACAAATAACTACTACTACTAATAATAATCATACTAATAATTGTCTTTACAAATTATCTCTAGAGATACTGCCACCTTCTGGGCATTATGGAAATATTAAGTCGTGGCTTTAACCCCTCGGTCTGAAAAGTCCAATTCTTTTGGTTTGATGGGAATATTTTTATTTTGACAGGAGCTTTATTTTGACAGCGCTTATCTCTTCCGGTGCAGGAGGTCACCATTCGAGACAAACATGGCGGCGCCCGACGAGCTCTTTTGCTGGGAAGGAGACTGGGGTCTGCCGTCTGTCAGCACCGACTGTCTGGTGGTTCTGGTGAGTATCCGCCCTCACCGGTTCGGTTCGGTTCGGTTCGTCGGTACCGTTGCCCCACGGCCACAATTCCGCGGAAACGCCCGGAAGAACTTAGCTCAGTTCTACGGCTAATAATAGCGGTAAACAGCAGCACGAAGCCAACCGGAGATTGTTTTTGGTTATTGTTGTTTTAGGAAAACTGAATCCTGGCGTGACGTAACGACGTGACAGACGACGTGCAATACAGAGTTTAGCACATTTGATGGATCACGTGGTCCCCTGTCTGAACCACGCGCGTATATGCTGACAGCGGAAGCAGAGAATCAATGACCGGAAGTTGTGGAGCTGAGAGGATTCACGCTCCAGACCCCAGATGCTCCACCAGCGGAGGTTCGGGTCTCCGCCGTCCCTCCTGGAGGCCGGAGGAGGTTTTTCCCGCGGAAGATCCTCTCTGCAGCTTCATTCGGTCATTCCACCGGGTTTCCAGTTTAGAATCCTGCTCTTCTTTGTGGCTCCTCATCAGATCTCAGAGCTTTTTTTTAACATCTCAGATCTTCAGCCACAAACAGCATTTTGGATCTAGAGGGATTAGACTGTTTTTTTCAGAATAAAAGTCCTCAGAGACTCCAACAGCATCCTCACTGAGGATGCAGACGACACGACCGTCCTCGGCCTCATCAGAGGAGGGGACGGACCGCAGACAGAGACCTGGTGCAGGATCACCATCTACGGCGTGGACTACAGAAGGAAAGCACCGCCACGTCAGCCGCTCATCATCAATGGAACTGTGGTGGAGCGGACCGACTGCCACCGGTTCCTGGGTCTGCAGATCACTACCAGCCTCAGCTGGGAAAGAAACACCGTTGCCACGGTGAAGAAAGCCCAGCAGAGGCTGGACCCATCGCAGGACCCTCATCCAAGCAGGGGGCTTGTGGAAAGCGTCCTCACCAGAGGACTGACGGCCTGGTTTGGAAACGCCGCCATAAAAGAGAAGAAGATGCTGCAGAGGGTCACCAACACAGCTGGAAAAGTCATCGGCTGCAACCTGCCATCCATGGAGACACAGCAGGAGGAGGAGAGTGACGAAGATCATCAGAGACAGACAGCCCCCCCCCCGCCCACCCATGGATCCAGTGTGTGGACTCAGGTCACGACCTCAGACGCCGCAGGCCTGAAAGCATCCATGAACACACCACACGCTTCCACAGCAGCCAATCAGAATGCTGGAACAGGACTGGACTGAATCACATGACATGCCGTCCAGACAGGACATAAGTGCAAAAACTAATAACTCCATATGTGCAATAATTCCTCTGAATAGATTAGGACGCTGCAATATTCATATTTATATTTTATACTTTGTACTGTTGTCTAATTTTACTTTATTTAATTTACATTTTAGTTCTTTCTATATTTACCCGGACATGACAGATGCCAAAGAAAAAGTCAGATGTACCGCATGTGCAAACGGCAATAAAACCTTGAACTAGACTGAAAGATGATCAACACATCGCTCTTTCACTGAAGGACCAACCTCTGAAGCTTCACAGACCTGTATAATGTTGTCCTGTTGCTTTGATGAGCACAAAGGATTGTGGGACTGCATGGTGGCGTCCTCTCAGGCTGGAAGGTCTGAGTTTTCCTCTGCTGAAAGGGCTTCATGAAAAAACATTCTTTCCATTTGATTTTCATGAATTTGAAGACGTTCTTCAGAGTAAAAGCTCTTTGAAAAACATTGATTACTTTTAAAAATGAATCTCTTTGTTTTTGTCTCATGAATTCTGGGCAGAATCAGATTTACGGTGGTCATGTATGACTAAAAATCCTCTGCACACACATGTTCCCCGGATTTTCTGCAGAAGGTTTACATGTAACTCCGCACATGACCACCAGAGGGCAGCAAAGCCTCTTTACAGGAACCCATGTCTTTCTTTCTTTTTTTTTTAAAGTCTCGTTGAGATCGTTTTATTTTCCTATCATGACGTTCATTCTCAGGATTTTTCCATGTTTGCATCCCATAAATTTTTTGGCATATTTCTACACAAAATGATTTAAGTTTTAACACAAAAAGTTATAGTTTGTATTATTAAATCTCTCTTTCTTTCTCACATAAACATCTGCCACACGGTTTGAAAGAATATAAATTCTGGAAGTTGGCATCGGATGCATAAAAACAGACAAACCTGATCCGTTTATCTGAGTATTCCTGGATGGTGGGTCTGCATGTTTCCTGCCTTCCTGAAAGTAAAAGGAAACATTTCTCCTCCAGCCATCTTCTCTAAGATCTCCTTAGTCAGTCAGAAACTCTGAGTCATCCATAGGAGTTCTGGGAAAGAGCAGTGGAAGCTGGACTGAGGTCAGAGGTTTGATTTCCTGCAGAGACGGAGCAGCCCAGATGTTTGAGGATGAGGATGCTCCTGCAGGAGGAGGTGAATGTGACAGAGGAGCTGTGGTTGGGATGAGGAAGGAGGATGGAGGTGTTCCCACAGCTGGACAGGGGGGAGGGGTTGTGCTGGTGTGGAGGGGGAGGTGGGACTCCATCAGCTTTCTGTGGGGATGGACAGACGAGGACATGAGACAGGAGGAGGATGCAGAGGAGTGGGGTGGATGGAGATGTTTCACTGTGGCGCCCCCTACAGGGAGCAGCAGGAACAGAATGTTCTCCTTTTTATCCTTTTTGTTTTATTTCTTTTCTGCTGGTTTATTGATTCTTCAGTTTTTAGTCTTGCATTTAGTTTTTTGTAGCATTTAGCTCCTCATTTATTATCATTTCTGCAGATTTCAGTTTTTTTCCGGCTGATAACCGATACTGAAGTGTCTACAGTAACACAAAGTTTAGATTTTCTTTTTTTGTCTTTATTAGAGACGCACAACTGGACAATTACATCATACTTTTTTAACATACAGCAAACGATCTCGTAGGAGGAAGTATCACTTTTATATCAATATATCTGTAAGCATTCAGATCATTTAGTGAATCTTGGACATAACTGTGAATCAACATGAATCCCATCAAAAATAACACGTATTTGAAACCGTCAGTTACTGACTGACTGTAAACAGAAGTATACGTGTTTATGAACACAGTCAGAAGAATATCAGTAGATTTTTTAATATCGGACCGATAAACTCAAGTTATCCAAATATCAGCACCAATATGCGGCCCAACCTTAATTTCTGTAATAATTTTCCGTAAAGCTTCATATTTTTTTGCTAACATGACCTTTTCAGACGTGTTCATTTGATAAATGATTATTCTTCTTCTTATATTACGCGTCATGTTTACTGTTGTGTCAGCACTTTGCCTGCAGCTCATTTAGCGCGGTTCTGTTTCCATGGCAACTGGTCTCATCGTCCTGTTTGAATCCTTCAGAGACGCCGTTCTTCAGACCTTTTTTTTGCTGAGCAGCTGTTTTCATGTTTCCAGGGGTCTTTGGAACCAGGAAATGTTCTTGGATCCTTTAATTTTCCTTGAGAATTAGAGAAGTGCATAAAAATGTATACATTTTTCTCCCTTTGATGAAATATTTCCGTTTTTGAATGAGAAAATATCAGCTCAATAAGTTTAAATGTTCTGCTCATGAATGAAGACCAATTTAAACCAGTTAGGAACTCCAGCTGCGTGAAGCTGCTAGAACCGGTCCAGAAACGTCTTTTCTATGTCAGATGTGCCGCGGCAGGCAGGTGAGGTTTTTGTGGTGGGAAACCAGGAGTGGTGGAGATGCTGGCTGCAGCCGGAGACCTGCGGGACTGCGAACCAGTTACCACGGCCGGTGGGGGTCTGGGGGGCCGGAGGGGGGGGGTGCGAGCCTTCTTGCATCCGGCTCTAACCTGCCAGAAAATTGCTGGTGTTGGACTGAGACTGGGCGAGCAGACAGCAGAGCATGCTTTGACAACGTCTGGGTGGGTGGGGTTGGTGCAGGAAACCTCACCCACCATCCTTCCAGTCTGGAGTGCTGCAGTTCCTCACATGACCACTGGAGGCAGACATTCATGTAGATGAGTGTTTTTGAGCCGAGGCACACTTTAGCTTTAACAAAAATCCTGCGGCTCACCAGCATCCAAAAATAAAAGAAGGAGAAACTCTGTAGTCTGCATTGATCTACAGTCCCTCCATGATCTCACATGCATTTTTGTGATAATTGTGGCAGAAAAAGCTGGAAGCTGCAGCTGTTTTTTTTAAAAAAAGATGTAATAAAAGTGAAGTTAGTTTTCAGTCCTGTTTTAACTAAGTCTATTTAACATTTTACCCTGGTAGTTGTTTTACCCTACGGTTTATTATCATGCACTTTTATTTAACCTCACACAAAACCAAATATATACTTTCTAAATATTGATTAATTAGGTTTCTATAGTTCTAAAGTAGACATGTTGAAGTTTATTAGTTTTCTTTGTCTCAATCAAAAGTGAAGTCTTTGAAAACTTTACTGAGGTTTTATTTCTTTTTTAGATGATTAAATTGTTTCAATTGAGTTGAGTTGTGTCTTTTTCACCTTCATCCTGTTTCTTAAATGTTGTTACTACTTCTTCTTAAGTGTATCATATAAAATAATCCAGCCAGTTTGTTTGGATGAACAAGGAGCTGATATCCTGGAGATGGGAAATGTTTTTAGATCAGTTATGAGGCTCATTTTCCACGGTTCACCTGTGTGCCGATGCAAAGAGTCCAACTTCCTGGTGGAGAAATCTCCGATGTCTATTGTTTTCTACTCTGAGTTAGTTTTATCAGCATTATTTAAAGGCACGCTCGTTTGATTGACAGGTGGGTAGGATCAGGAATGTTGGGTCAGCTTTTTGTTGAAGGGCCAAAAGGCGGGGCTTAGGTTCAGGCGCAGACCCGTCACAATAAAAGTGGCCTCCCGGCTGGTCTACAGCTTTGTGATGAGGCCGTTTCTTCTGGAAATGAGGCGTAGACGTCGGCGTGTTTGATTCACGCCGTGATGTCATGGAAGCAGGTTTGTCGGCACGAGCCTTTAGTGAGGAGACTGCCAGGCCTTTCAGAGGGATGTACGATGTGCTGACGGCGCCTCATCGTCTTGTTTTTCCCCTGTGAAGCGTGTTGTACTGCCTTGAATCCTCCTCCGTGTTTTTTTTGGGGTGGGGGTCTCGGTTTCAGATGGAGCTCTTTGTGACCCGTGGTACCTGGCCAGCGTTCTCCCATGATGCCAGAAGAGCTTTCCACTATTCTTCTCATCCTTGATAACTTCTCTCTAACCCTTGTTCTATCCTAGGCACTTTACGATTGGGAGGTGGGTCATATAGACCCACTAGACAGTGGGTCATCTGGTACTAGACAGTCTCTGAACCTTTTTTCTTCAATGATTTGTGATCTTCACTGGTGTCCATGGATTACATAAATCTTTCCACCTTTATCCACCTTTGTCATGGTAGGAAGAACACGTCCATGGAAGGGGTCATCTAAGATAGCACACGGGTTAAGCAGCACTTCATTCATTTTCCACAAACCCTCTGAGCTGAAAACTGGATCTCTGCAAACACACATCAGGATCTGAACAACAACCAGATTAGCAGAAACCAACAAAGACAGCAGCGTCTTCAGGCCTGAAAGAGTCTTCAGTCTCTGCAGGGATGACACACCTACACACACTGACACACACACACACCTACACACACACACACACACACACACACACACGACACGCACACACTCTCACACACACATACGCACACAGACACAAACACGACACACACACACACACTCTCACACACTGACACACACACACACCTACACACACACACACACACACACAAACACACACATACGCACACACACACCTACAGACACACACACCTACAGACACACACACCTACAGACACACACACCTGCACACACACCAGAACAGGACCACTATTTATGAATCCACTGTGTTCTGATCAGGAAAACTTTGTGAAAAATTGAATACTTTAATCGGAGGTCTTTATATTCCCCAGTTGAGAAAGCATCAATGTAGACTGTGCATGTGGACGGGCGCCCGTGGTGCAGTGGTACAGCGGTCGACCTCCAATCGTAATATTGCCCGCCCGTGTGTTGAAGTGTCCTTTGGCAAGACACTGAACCACAGAGCCCTCAGTAGTCAGTGGATTTGGCATTAATGTCTTTTTACAGGAAAACGGCCTTTAAAGGATTCCTCAACGTTAATAAAATGTTCAACTTTTTCTAAAAAATCAATGTGACATAAACTCTGCAAGATCTTCAAAGTTCACACTGTTTCCTGTTTGACACACAGTGGAAGCACTGGGAGCCTCTGGAAAAGCACAGAAATATCCCATCCATCATTATTATTATCATTATTTTATTATTATGAATATTTTATTATTATGAATATTTTATTATTATGATTATTTTTATTATTATTGGTATTAATATCGAGGCCTGGAGCCGCATCACACTGTCAGACTTTAGCTTCTGGAATCCTCTGGAGTCTGATGACGTTCAGGTGTCACACCCTGACTTTCAGAACTCTTTTTTTTGTTGTTGTCTTGAACGGTTTTGGTCCTGAAGAAAAAGAGCGTTTGAGGCTGACTGAACGCCGCCGCGGTCCGTTCAGCTCCACGAGTCCCCAAACATCCACACGGCTGCTTTTGTGAGGAAACTTCTCCTCATGTTTCCGTCTGTAAAACCGATGCTTTTCCCAGAAGGACTGAGTCACCTGGAGCTTTAGCCAAAACCTAGTCCTGCTGCCCCCCCCGTTTGTCTGACCCTGACCAGCAGCACCTCCAGACGCACAGAACTGCAACCCAACAGGCTCCATGAGAAGCTCTGTTGGTGAGGTGAGGCTTTCCACTGATCAACCTTCAGTCTCTGACTCCAGAACCCACAGAGCTGCAGGTTCTGGTAGAAAATCCACCTCAGAAGATTTGTTTCTGTCAAAAATGAAGAATTATTTGGTGTTACCTCCAGACTGCCCCCCCAGCATCCCAGCCTAATTCATGCTACATCAGACCATCGACGGGGGTCCATTATCCACAAAAACAAACAAAAGACCAGCTCTAATGGGTCTTAACCAATAAAGTTCTAATGATTAGGAAAATAATCACATTTTTTCCCAGCAGCCTCTCTTTTCCGTTTATAAAGTTGTATTTTTGCTTTTCTCCGCCTTTCATTCGTCTGCTTCCTGATCCGCTCTTTGTCCTCCGTCTTCAGGCCTACGCTCAGTTCGCTGGAGCTCCTCTCAAAGTCCGGAAGATCTGCAACCCCTGGAGGAGTCCGAGCGGTGAGGAGGCGCGCCCCTCCCTCTGCACACCTCTCTGCGCTCCTCCGCTCATCCCTCTCTCTCTTTGTTTGGAAGGTTCCCTTCCTGCATTCAGGACCAGCCAGAAGGAAACCTTGTCTCGAACCTCTGACATCATCATCCATCTCCGGAAACAGGTAAGCCCCGCCTCCTCCCCCATTGCGTTTTAAAGGGAATGCATTGGCTGCCTAGCAACTGGTTCAGGTTGGAGGGGTTTGCATGGGTTGCCGTGGTAAAATGAACATTTACTTTAAGGTTGAGACTCAAAACTTTGTGCGTGTATTCAACTATCCCTGTCTTAGAAAAAACTTTATGGTTGCTATGGATAATTTCTTTCATGGGGGGCGCAGTTCACCTTCTTTGTCTCAAAACACCCCAAACGTCACAGTCGGCAGTCATTCAGAGCGGCTTCCTGCTTTGATTTGTTTAAACCTCATGGACAAACCTGCAGAACCTGGGATTCTGGAAAAGAGCTGGCTCCAAATTCAGACGTTCTGCAGGGAAAAGTCTCTGGAGTGACCTCAGCCACGTCTCAGGAGGCCGCCGCGTGTTGAAGGCTCTGCAGCCGACTGGAAAAGCTCATTAAACGACGGGGAGCAGCAGGCGGGGGCGCATTCCTGCACCGCTGACGCCCCACCAGGCTGAGCGGAGGGAGGGCTGCAGAGCCGGACCTTCATACGTCAAAGACTCAAGTTCACACGGTTGTTTGACCGTCTGTTTCCTCCAGATCCACGCAGAAGAGCACAGGACTCCACGTGAAAACTGACTTCAGCTTCTGACATGGGAGGGGTCAAATACTGTCCACATAAAACGTTTTTCTTCCATGGAAAACTGCAGTGATGTGTCGTTAGCTTCAGGTGCTGCGATGCGTTCATGGTCCTCCTGCAAGACAAAAGTGCTCTCAGCCGGTTTCACCTGCCTGTCATTCTCAGATCTTTAACCTTTAACCTGTTTTCAGCCAAAATCTAAAAACCTTTTCTAGGACTTAGTTTCTGCAGAGCGGCAGGCACTCATCAGAAATTCACCTCTCTGAGTTGTGGGCGGGACTGTTGGCCCGGAGTAGGCCTGTGCAGATTTCCCATCATCCCTCTGTTTACACTCGCTCATCCACTAGCTTATAGCCCCCCCCAACCTAACCTTAGCGGGTCAAACATGGCGAGCATTTTCCAGTTTGGATCCAGATTCCAGCTCAGACGAGGAAAACAAAGACGGTCACGGATCTATCTTGCTGACGCACCAGAAGGGGGCGGAGCTTGTGTCTTGCCGTATTAGCTTCGACCTTTTGCAATGGAATCTGTCTGCTGCTGATTCAGTACAATTTGAATAAAGAAATCCCCAGAAATGCAGTTTTGGGCTGAATTTTCTTCATCCATCTCTTCGATCACGAGCAAAATGGCAGAAGGACACGATTTTCATAGAGCGGTTCTTTAAAGGAGCATTTCCGAAATAATTCCGCTTAAATCACAGATTTATAGTTTTAAATCGGTTTGTTTAGTTAAATCAGTCTTTCTCATTGGGGGTGTATAATTAGTGAAGCTGGAGGCTTAAAACGCCGTTTTCCTTCGTCTTTAGACGTCAGCATTTGCTGCAGACTGAAACTATTAGCTTTCTCAAATGCAGACGCCAATGCAGAGGTGACACAAACTTTCCTGAAATCTTTGGGCTTGTGCGTGGACACGCCCCCCCTTTGGTTTATTCTGACTGGACACGCCCCCCCCCCTGCTGCTCCTGTCAGTGAAAATCCGCTTCAACACGGAAAAATCCCTTCCTGGTTTGTTCCAGAAAGTGTGAAGGAAAACCGCAGAGACTGGGCGCGAGCGGCGCGCTCATAAATCTGCTTCCCGCGTGTCTCCACGCCGTCATTCAGCAGCTGGAAGGCATTAGGCGCACAAACCGCCGCCGCGGGAGTTCTGGCTGCAGCCTTCACCTCCTCTCCTGAGCTCACTTTGCCGGCGCTTGGCGCCTCGGCTCACACGTGTCCTCTGCCTCAGGCGCGTGTCCGCTCTGATGTTTCCATCACCGGGAACATGCCAGTAAACTGCTGCAGCCACGAGGAAACATGCTAACGGTTTCCATGGTAACCTGCTCACCTGACCCACATGAACTGGAGTCAAAAGCAGTTTTTCTCTTTCCAGAAATTCAACGCTGACTATGATCTGTCAGCCAAGGAGGGGGCCGACAGCCTGGCCTTCATCTCCCTGATGGATGAGAAACTCAAGCCGGCTCTGGTGAGGCTTCCTCTTCATCTTCATCCTCCTCTTCCTCTCTGACCTCCTGGACCTGTTGGTGAACCTCAGATCTGATGTCTGGTTCTTGTAGATCTACACGTTCTGGATCGAGCCAAAGAACTACGTGGACGTGACTCGCCGCTGGTTCGCCGAACACCTGCCGTTCCCCCTCAACTTCTTCTTGCCGGGACGGATGCAGAGCCAGCAGCTGGAGAAGCTGCGGCTGCTGCAGGGAGACGAGCGTCTGGAGGCCGGAGAGGAGCTGGAGAAGGAGGTGAGAGGTCGCCAGAGGTCAGCTCCAAGCAGACCTGGAGGTGCAAACACATGTTCTTCTGAAACTTCAGGTTTAGACAGAAGTCTTTCCTGCTGACAACTAACAGAGGAAGTTTCTCTCCTCTGAAGGAGTGAAAGTCTGACAATAAGAGTCTTGAAAACTTCAAAGAAAAATATATGAAGTAAAAAAAAAAGATAAATGGCCTTCATGCAGAAACCAAACAAATGTGGAGGCCTTTAGAATGAAAGAATGAATGGAACCAGACAAAGTTGGTTTACTTCTATAGTGAAGTTTCCCCCTAGGAACCTTACTTTTGATTGTAAACTGGCTTCAAACAGGAAGTCAGAGTGTTGCTGCGCGGCTCAAACACTGGAACGTTCTGGAGGAAACTCTGGATCTAGAAGGTTTCAAACAAACCTCCAGCAGAACTGAAGACCTTCACTTTGACAGATTCTGGCTCTGATTCAGACTCGGTGATGGAAGCTGGTTTTTCCGCGTGGTGACCTGCAGAAAGTCATCGTCTGCGTCAGCTGACGGAAAACCTGCTGCCCCCCCACGGCTCCTGTTTGAGTGGAGCTCTGGTGCCGCTGCTGGGGAGGAGGGGGCACATTGTGGGAGGCGAGGATTGGGCCTTCATACTAGATTTCTGCTGCTGAGGAGTGGAGGTCAGAGGTTAAACGGCGCTCAGGGACTTGGTTTGACTTGGTTATTCCTGTCAGTGGAAACCTCCAGAACAGCAAGTCAGAATGAACCAAAGTTTCCTGTGGAAGTTTAAAGGGTTGGCAGATCAGGACGTCTGAACGGCAGCACTGCTGCTGGGAGGAAGTCCCCTTCTGGGAGGTTTCAGCCTCAAACGTCAGCGCTGGACGGGTTCTTTGCCTGAAGCAGAACACGCGTCCAACAGACCCGTTTATTTTGGTTGGATCCAGACGCAGAGCTGCGCTCTGATTGGTGGTCGTGGTTTGAGGAGGAGATGTATCCTTGAGCCCCGAGGAGGAAACCTGCTGTTTTCTGCGTTCCTCCTCTGAGGGTCCAGGAACGGGTGTGGATTCAGGTCCAAGTCGTTGGACGGAGACATTCCCTCACTAAGCTCCCAGACGAGACGCGTCCCTGGAACCACCAGGGCCAGTGGAGGGTTTACTGTCTTGCTCAAGGACACTTTGACACATGGGTGGGCAAGGTGGGAATCAAACCTGCAACCTTCTGATCAGATTGGAGGCGTTGACTGTCAGATTAGTGATCTGAACAGATCCACGCTGAGAGCTCCCGTCCAGGGGGTCATGTGACCACAGGCTGGTTCCATCTGAGCTCACCTTTACGGGTTTCAAACCTGTTCCAGTTCCAGCCGCATCTCTGTGAGAAGAGCTGAGTAACTGAAGGTTGGCCGACCTTCTGTCCGGCTCTCCTACAGGAACTAAACAGCTTCTCCTCTGTGTCTCTTTTCTTCTTCAGTTGTATCGTGACGCCACCGAGTGTTTGAACCTGCTGTCCCAACGACTCGGCTCCCAGAAGTTCTTCTTCGGGGACTCGTAAGTTCCTCCACGTTCAGACCAAGTCTCTACCGCTGACTGACTTGAGTGTGGCGTCATCACACGGTTTACCATCGGCTCCAACCAGAAGATGTCAGTCGCCACTTTGTCATGATACGGACGCCGCCATGTTGGAGCCAAACATCGCCAGTCTGAGTCATCTGACCAATCAGGAGTGAGAGCTTGTTGGAAGGCCACACCCCCACCACTTGAAAGCAGGCTTCACATAATCTGTCAATCAAATGTTTTGTTGGCTCCGCCTACTTTAATAGAGGCATCTGATTGGTCAGTTTATCATTTGAAAAACAAAATGCAGGGGGAAAAATCCTGTTAATTTCTCTATAGACGTCTTTGGGATTCTGGTACTTCCTGTTTGGAACGCTGGGGGGGAGGGGCGACTCAGTCCAGTTCTCAGATAGTCTGTTGACCTCTGGACCTCCTCTGACCGGGGTCCCCCTCATCCTACCTGCTCTCTCCTCTGCAGGCCTTCCTCTCTGGACGCCTACGTGTTCGGCCATTTGGCGCCGATCCTGAGGTGCAAGCTGCCGAACGGGAAGCTGCAGCAGCATCTGAAATCCCTGGACAACCTGGCCAACTTCTGCAGCAACATCCTGCTGCTGTACTTCCCCAGAGACGGGCGAGGTGAGGCCGGCAGGAGTCTGTGACCTCATGGAAACGCAGACGGTAGACAGATGGGAGTGTTGGAAGGAGCAGACGAGGAGCAGATGTGTTTGGATCCACGAACATTTGAGCTCCTCCCGTCTCGCTGACCCTCTGAAGCCCTCCTTCCTGTTTGTCTCCTCAGACGGCTGCAGTCAGATGTCGCCCCCCCAGCCGGACGCTGGAGACTTCGACAACGTCCCCAGCAAGCGGCGAAAGCAGCTGCTCTCCGCTGTGGTGGCCCTGGGCGCCATGCTGAGCTACGCCCTCCTCACCGGCATCGTGTCCATCCAGCACGTCCAGCAGGAGGCGCTGGAGGAGCCGCCCGACCTGGAGGACATGGGGTCCCACGAAGAGGAAGGGGACGGCTGAGGACGCAGGCCGTCCCGGGACTCGAACCTTTCAGGACAGACAGAGTTTAGTGTTACGCCACTGGAAGGAGCTGTGAGGGAGACGCATCCGGAGCCTCCGGGCGGCAGGAGGAGGAGCAGGTGCATCCCAGGAGGGTTTGTGTTTCTGTGGAGAACCTTCACACGCCTCTGTTTGGGTCTTAAAGTTTGTGCTTTTTAATTTAAGTTTGAGTTTTTCAGCAGAAGCTGGATTTTCTGCTCTCTGCTGAAACTGTGTCTGAAGAAAATAAAGAGAAGTTTGAATCTGTGGTGGTTTGATGGATGAAATATTCAGATGTTTCTCTGAGACCATGAAGAAAAAAACACACCCCCACCCGTCCCGAGCGGGTCTGGACGCCTGGGGAGGTGCAGCTGCACATGACGCCACCCCTCAGGAATCCCCCCCCCCGTGTCCCGCTCTGCTGCCGGTCCTAACGAGGCGATCTGGAAGCAGTTTGTGGGTCGCTCCTTTGTTCTGGTGCCGTTCAGACGTGCTGAAGTCCAGAGAGGAGGAGGGAGGGGGTTCCCTGTTACCTGCGGTTCAAGGTTACCATGGTGACGGGCTGGAAGTAGAAACAAACTGTGGAGGGGGGCTGAGGTTATCTTTAAGGAACCGGGGCTCTGGACCTCGGCATTCATCTGGACCTTTCCGGTCCCACAAACCTGAACCGGTTTCCTCAGATCGGTGCCCAAAACCTGTGGACGTACGTCTGTGACCGGTTCCTTTAGCACTGGGTTCTGGGGAGTCTCTGGGGGGGGGCTTCACCTGAACAAACCTGTCAGGTAATCATTTCTGCTCCCCCTCTGCTTTTGGTTTGAGTTTCAATGAATTTCCCGAGCATGCGCAGTTCCAATCCAGCTGCGCACCTGACCATTGGTTCGGGTGGTACCGCCCCGCTCCACTCCTCCTCCTCCTCCCTGAGGAGCCAGCAGCCCATCCCGCTCGGTTCTCCGTCCAAACCCTCTGCCTCCGGGTTCGGTTCGTGTCTGTTCCAGGCTGAAGGACCACCCCAGTTCCGGACCGGCGCCCCCGCGTTTCAAAGTTCTGGAGCTGGTTCTAGGGAGTGCCCGTGGGTCCAGAATGGGTTGGTCTGTCCCGCTTCTGCTGTCAGTCATGTGCGCGCGCCTCACGGTGGGAGTCCCGGACGGAGCGGACGTCCAAGGTAACAGAACAGAACCGGGGCCCGCGGCCGGGTCCAAAATGGCGTTTCGATCCGAAACCATTAGAGTTCTTTTGGATCTGGTCATGTTTTGACAAACCGGTTAATGGCAGAAACGCGCGCGCTGGAAAAAGTGATGCCTGAACTTTACGCACAGAAAGACGCAGAAAAAAATTTTGGGACCTGTTTTTTTTCTATTTTTACAGAAATACTTCATATTTATTCACTGCAGGAATTGACCAAATGTAGAAACAATCAGGCTGACTTATTAAAGGATGTGTTTAGGGAACAGCTAGAATACCCGACAAAAGTCAGATTACCAATAATATGCTTTGACTGAACACAACAGGAGCCAGAAATGAACCGTTTCTCTCCAAAACTATAGAAAAAAAGGCAAATTTGACCAATTTTACAAAGTTTGAAATGGACTTTATCTTCATTCTTTACTTAGAACAAATTAAATCTTTATATCCGGATAATATACACATCTATTAAAGCTGCTAAGTGAGTGACTTGGAAGCCCATAGAGCAGGGGTCCCCAAACTGCGGCTGGACCCGGCCCACCCATTTGACCCGGCCCCCTGAACTTTAGCAGAGAGGCCCCCTCTTTTTTTGCATATCATGTAGCCTGGTCACGTGATCGAGACTCATTGAAGCATGGAAAACTGGGGAGAAGTGGACCTTCCCAACAGAATCTCTGGAATTGTTTCCTCACATCAATAAAGTTTATATGAATTGAAATGTGAGCCAAGCTAAAAATGTTGCTACTGCAACCTCACTTTGCCCCTGTCATAGAACTTGAACGTGACCCCCCCCCCCCCATCAGAAGGGAAAAGTGACAGAAAGATCAGGAAAGGGAAACATTGATCCAGAATGCAGGAATTGATCAGAGAGAAAACAGTGGCGTCTATAGGTCAGCCTCCTCAAAACCTCCAAACCCGGATAATAAGGAAAGAAGACAAAAGCCTTCAGAGACTGTTCACGTGAGAAACACTTTCCTTCATATCTGTTCGGTCGGGTTCACTTTGTGTAAAAAAACAATTTCATTTTTCCATTTCTGAGTCCTTCCGGAAGCATCAGATGAATCCTGGGAGAAGCTCGTTCCACTAATGGATGCCACATAACACCAAAGCCTTGTTGTTTCCCGCCTTTGGAGCAGAATTTGCGAGGAAACATGGATTCTGAAACGCGCCCTGAGGGACTCCAGCTTCAAATGGAGCAGCTGATCTTCAGCAGAAACATTTCTAACTTTAGAGCCCTTTGGTCTACCTGGCTGAAATGTCATGGACTTTTATAAAAACCACTAATGTCTAAGATTTTTAGCTTTTAGAGAAAATACATTTTGTTTCTTTATAAATGAAGAGCGTATATAAAGACGACTTCTACTTCTGGGCTTCCAGGTTTCACATAAACTCATGCAGTTCAGTGGCTGACCTGCAGGGGGCGTTAAGACTGTCTGCTGTTCTCCTCAGTGATTGACGTGCTGAGTCTCCAGGATGCAAAGCAGAGCTCCGTGGCGGTGAAGAAGCTGTCGGACGGTCTGAGCGCGCTCAGTGACGTGTACGTGGTGTCGACGTTCCGGCTGCCGCTGAAGTCGAGCGGCGTCCTGATGGGTCTCTACAGCAAGCAGGACAGCAGGAAGTACCTGGAGGTCGCCGTCATGGGGAAGATCAACAAAGGTGGGTGGAGGTTTGCTGTGCTCTGGAACTCTGAAATTTCCCGCGCTTCCTGAACATGTCAGGAACGGTTCTGGAGGAGAATGATCCAGCAGCCCGTTTCCGTGGAGACGGGAAGTTCGTGGAGGGAAACCTGAGTGTGCCTGAAGGTTCCGTCGGCTGCAGAAAACCAGTCGCACCTTTCTCCAAAGTATTTCTAAAAAATAATAAAGAAAAGCAGCAGAAAACACAAACGACCAGGAGAAGAGCTCAGAGAAGATCCAACAGAAAAAAATGTATTATCCAAATCAAATTGATATTAATGTCCAAGAGAAAAAACTGGAGGAACCTTCCTGCATTCATTTTATGTATTTGTGGTTTGTCAAAGAACATCAGTGTTGGAGCTAAAGCTGCAGTGTTAACGTGGAGCTCTGTGCGACTCCAATGGAGGACATCAGTCTCCTGTCTCTGATGGACTGCTCTTCCTCCCTCTCCTCCTCCCCCTCTGGTCAGTCGTGGTCCGGTACGCGAAGGCCGACGGCAAAATCCAAACGGCTAACCTGCAGAACGCCAACCTGGCTGATGGGCGGGCTCACGCCATCATCCTGCGCCTGGGCGGCCTGCGGCGCAGCCGCATGCAGCTGGAGCTGTACGCGGACTGCCGGCTGGTGGACTCCTCCCAGGACCTGCCGCCGCTGCCTCCTCTGCCCGAGGAGGCGGAGACGGTGGAGGTCCGACACGGACAGAAGACGTACTCCCGCCTGCAGGTGAGAGAGAGCAGCAGGCGTTTGCTGATGATGTTCCTGTGAGGTTCAGGAGGGCAGCGAGGGGCTCCAGCAGGAGGAACCTCTGACTGTAGGATGGAGCTCTGTCTAAAGGAGCTTCCTGCTGGAGGCGCGTGAGCAAACTCAGGGACACAAAGGAGCAGTAAGCAGAGGATGTCGATGATGTAAACATCTGGAGGTCGTCTCCAGATGTTTGGTTATGATGTAGATGTTCAGGACCTCGTCCTCTCTGTGCATCAGGGGTCCTTGGAGTCCCTCCAGCTGGCTCTAGGGGGCAGCGTTGTAAAGGCTGGAGCTCTCACCGACTGTCCGTTTCAAGACTCATCAGCTTACAACTCAGGTAAGCCCCTCCCCCGAAGGTTAATGACGACTGGCTGCGGCGTGGCAGACGTCAGTAACCGGTAACTGTCTGCCGTTTCAGCGAGGGGGGAGGTCAGCTCCATCCTGGGTGAGGCGCCTCAGCTCCTTCCACCTGTCGGTAAGCAGTGTTCACCTGCGCTCGGGTCACTCACTGTCCGTCTGATGGTCTCTGGTCAGGTGATCACACCAAGGCCCTGATTGGTCAGCTCATCATCTTCAACCAGATCCTGGGGGAGCTGCGGCAGGACATCCGGGAGCAGGTGACGCCGGCAGGTCAGGTGGGACAGGAGGTCATGTGAGGGCTCATGTGTCGTCACCTGTGTCGTCCTCAGGTGAAGGAGATGGCGCTGATCCGGAACACCATCCTGGAGTGTCAGGTTTGTGGTGAGTCCCCCGCTCGGTTCTGGACTATTCCTGGGATCTGGAACCCGAAGACCCGACCTGTTTGTCTGCAGGCTTCCACGAGCCCCGCCCCCGCTGCTCCCCCAACCCCTGCTTCAGCGGCGTGTCCTGCATGGACAGCCTGCAGTACCCCGGCTACGTCTGCGGACCCTGCCCGCCCGGAACCACCGGCAACGGGACACACTGCAGCGACATCGACGAGGTACCGAGAGCACCACCGTGACAGACAAACCGGCCCCGCCTCCTTTAATGCTCCTCCCCCTCCTCCTCAGTGTGAGCTGCAGCCCTGCTTCTCCCCTGAAGCCTGCGTGAACACGATGGGGGGGTTCAGCTGTCACCCCTGCCCTCCCGGGCTGTGGGGGCCCCCGTTAGCGGGGACTGGACTGGACTACGCCAAAGCGCACAGACAGGTCAGACCGAAGGGAGCGACCCCGCAATCCCCCAACATGCCACCGGGGGCATTTCTGCCACAGGAGTTCTCTTCCTCATTCTCTCATCTTCAGCACTTCCTGTTTCACAGCTTCACTTCCTCCACTCTCCTCTAACAGCTTCAGCAGCTAGCCGTGACTCCTCCCACCTTCATTCCTGGGAGGACTTCCTGTCCTGAAACCGCTCTGAACCTCTCGGTGCTCCATCTCTGTTTCTGCCTTCACCCCCCCCCCCCCACACACACACACACTGGTTTCAAAACAACGATAAAGAAAATGCAGAATTTTCTGAGAAAGATTTTAGTTTTTGTAAAGAGAATCTGATTGGTCCAATAAATAATAATAATGATAATAAATGATTGCAAACTGATAAATTAGCCAAATTGTACAGATTGGAGCAGTTTTCTCCTGCAGACAGCCAATAATCCACCCTCAAGGACAGTTAGGACAAAGACTGAGGCGCTGGAGTTTAACACTGAAGAAACCCTCCACAATAAAAGTCTAGATGTTTGAGAAAAATAAAGAACCAAAGAAAATGAAAAACTAAAAAGCTTAACAATAATGAGCCGTGCTAAAAATACCAACTGTTCTGCAAAACACTGTTTCCCTGGTAGAAGTTCGAGGAAGAGCAGCTCAGCTGTTCAGTCTGACATCATCAGGAGCTTTAAATCAAGCATTGCGTCTGTTTGTGTCCGGAATGAACTATTCTAAGCTGAACGCAGTGATGTCACTGATGAGGCTCCTTCAGCAGGTTAACGCCCCTCTGAACGCTGTTCTCCTCACCCCCGTGTGTGTTTCCAGGAGTGTGTGGACGTCGACGAGTGTGTGGACCTTCCTGATGCCTGTGTGTCAAACTCCATCTGCATCAACAGCGTGGTGAGTTCAGGGGTTGCCTCCTGTGGTTGGAGATCCCAGAGCATTGAAGGAGACCTGCAATCTGTAGGCAGACAGCGCCCTCTGCTGGACACGAGGCGGTAATGCCACTACCTCTCCTCTCCAAGGGATCCTACAGGTGTGGAGGCTGTAAACCCGGTTTCTTTGGGAACCAGACGACAGGCTGCCTCCCGAGGCTGTCCTGCGCCGCCTTGGCCTTTGACCCCTGTGACACCAACGCCCAGTGCACCATGCAGCGGAACGGGGAGGTGTCCTGCAGGGTGGGGCTGGCGCTCTGACGGTTCAGCTGGCTGTTGTGGGTCAGTGTGGTGACGCTGTTGGGGCTGTTTCCAGTGTAACGTGGGTTGGGCCGGGAACGGGCACACCTGTGGGGAGGACACGGACATCGACGGCTATCCGGACCGCCCCCTGCCCTGCATGGACAACAACAAACACTGCAGAAAGGTCCGTTCCTGCAGAGACCAACCGGTTCTGTGAGAACTGGACTTCACGGTAACTCTTGTTCCACCAGGACAACTGCGTTCTCACGCCGAACTCCGGTCAGGAGGATGCCGACAACGACGGCATCGGCGACCAGTGCGACGAGGACGCAGACGGAGACGGCATCAAGAACGTGGAGGTTGGAGGAGGCGCGATGGTCCCAGCTGTCATGTGACCCCGTGACCATGTGACCTGCTCTCTGTTCTTCAGGACAACTGCCGCCTGGTCTCCAACAAAGACCAGCAGAACTCGGACAGCGACTCGTTTGGTGATGCGTGTGATAACTGTCCCACAGACCCAAACAGCGACCAGACAGACACCGACAACAACGGACAGGGAGACGCCTGCGACCAGGACATCGACGGAGACGGTAACCTGGAGACGGACCGCCATTCCTTCATTTCTCCTTCACTCTTCTGGTTTCAGAAGGAACATTTTTGCTTTTGACTCCCATGTGAACTCGGGGGTGTGATTATGGGGGGGCATAGGTGGAACTTGACTTTTTTTTTTAGTAGTTTGAGGTGGGCGGAGCCAACTCTGGTTAACGTGCCTGTCCCACTTCAGGCCCCAGAAACCCAACGAATACCATCAGAGGTCGGAGTGTCGTGCTGCCGCTGCAGAACCTGCGTCCTCTCATGGTCCGCATGCAAACATTAGAGAAGTTACAGAAGCACAGGGGTCGGGTTAAAGTCAAATCCTCTCACACAGGAACCGAGCTAGCGTTAGCGCTTCGTTCTTATTCGTTATTTTCACCCGGAAAGGTTTGTGGTCGAAGACCGGAAGCTTAATGGAACTTCCTGTTTGTCTTCAGGTATTCCCAACATTCTGGACAACTGTCCGAAGGTGCCAAACCCGTTACAGACGGACAGAGACAGAGACGCGGTGGGGGACGCCTGCGACAGCTGCCCTGAGATCAGCAACCCCACACAGGTACGAGTCCCGCTACAGGTGGCTCGCAGAAGCCACGCCTCCAGCCCGACCGGGGTCCTGCGGTTCCAGAAGAGTGATGCCGGAACCATTTCTGATCTGTGATTGCTTCCAGACGGATATAGACAACGACCTGGTGGGAGACCTCTGTGACACCAACCAGGACAGGTGTGATCCGCACACAGTCATTCAAACACACATATTCACACACGCACATGTTCACATACAAACACACCTTCAAGCCGTTTGATTCCCTCCCTCGTCTGGGATTGCGTCCACAGGGACGGAGACGGACATCAGGACAGCAGAGACAACTGTCCAGACATCCCCAACAGCTCCCAGCTGGACTCTGACAACGACGGCCTTGGCGACGACTGCGATGACGACGACGACAACGACAACATCCATGACGACACGGACAACTGCAGACTCATCCCAAACCCCAACCAGAAAGATTCGGACGGTAACCAGCAGACTCTAGATGATGCTTTACGTTCTGTGTCTAAAGTTAAAGTCTGTATTAAAGTGACAAACTGGCCTAAAAGCAGGGAGGACCCACTGAAGGATGGAGTAGAGATGACATCTGACCGCACTGCGCTCTAACTCACACACAGGAAGTAGAATCTGCTCATGAGGTTTTTCAGTTTGCTGCACCTTCTGGATGTTTGATCTTGTTTGAGGATCCATTTTTTTCTGGATGGTCTGTGTTCTAAAAGACACAGCTGTGACCCGTGAAGGTCTTTCCTGTAGGTCCTGAGCAGAGCAGTCTGTTCGCAGGAAATGGAGTCGGAGACGTCTGTGAGAACGACTTTGACAACGACGCCGTCATGGATATGGTTGATGCGTGTCCAGAGAGCGCCGAGGTCACCCTTACCGACTTCAGGGCCTTTCAGACGGTGATTCTGGACCCAGAAGGAGACACCCAGATCGACCCCCAATGGGTGGTGCTGAACCAGGTGATTCCGCAACGTCGGTTCTGAGCTCAGAGGCTCCGGTCAACCCCAGTTCAGCCCCTGACCTTTGTCATCAATGAGACCCCCCAGAGAGGTGGGGCAGGGGGCGGGGCTACGATCACTGTGTCCTGACTGTGCAGTGACTGTGTGCATTTGCTCCCCCTCCAGGGCAAGGAGATCATCCAGACCATGAACAGTGATCCCGGTTTAGCCATTGGTATGTTTACCTTAGAACCACTTTTAGTGTTCTCCCGGCCCCGCCCATCGTCAAACCAGCTCCTCCTCCATCCGCAGGCTACACGGCGTTTAATGGCGTTGACTTTGAAGGCACCTTCCACGTCAACACAGTGACAGACGACGACTACGCCGGCTTCATCTTCGGTTACCAGGACTCGTCCAGCTTCTACGTGGTGATGTGGAAGCAGGTGGAGCAGCTGTACTGGCAGTCTGTCCCCTTCAAGGCCAAGGCGGAGGCCACGCTGCAGCTCAAGGTTTGCTCCTCTGCTCTCTGCTCAGGTTTCAGATCCTCTCAGGATTTGATTGAAGGTCAAATTAAAATTCAGCGTTTTACAGTCAAAATGGCCAAAACCCCAAACTGCTTTGTGATACCAAAACCAACCAAGAGGGGGCGCTCTAAAACCCCATTTTCTCTTGTCTGCGACTGACAGGCTGTGAAGTCTCAAACCGGCCCTGGAGGGTATCTGAGGAATGCTCTGTGGCACACCGGAGACACACCTGGAGAGGTGACGCTGCTCTGGAAGGATCCACGCAACACGGGCTGGAAGGACCAAACCTCGTACCGCTGGCAGCTGAGCCACAGACCGCAGGTGGGATACATCAGGTACGGCGGCAGACGCATCAGAAAGGGGTCTGCATGTTAGCCGAGGCTGGTTCCGCTGCTGTGGTGAGGTAGAGGAGCCACAGCCGCATGTGGGTGTGGCTACTTGTCCCACAGGTGAGTCCTGGAACACGTCTACCTGTGACGGTCTGCAGCATCACTCCTAATACCAGCTTCCTCATTCTGGAAGGGGGCGGGGTTACACCTAAAAACAGTAGCTGTCCTCGCTCTGCGAGCATCACTCTCCTCAGAACCATAGCTGTCGGTTTTTCTCCATTGAGTGACTGATGTATTTATTTATTTGTTTGTTTTGTTGTTTTTGGTTGTTTGTTTTCCTCCTGAGCAGCCGTGACTCCTGAATGTCTCCTCTGTGAGATTAATAAAGTTCAGTTCATGTGAAACGTTCTTTAAGGAACCCGCCAAATGCTCTGTGCTTTGAAGGGAGGAGAACCTCACAATGGAACGTCTTCATCACTGAAACTTCAGCCTGAAGTCCTGCTTCACTGATTTACTGGATCTGTTTGTAACTCGCCTCTTTCACCTGCTGCCAACTGCACTTCCTGCAGTCCAGTTAGTGCCTGACAGGCAGAAAGCAGGGTTAAAAAGTTGCAGACCTGTGCTGGGTAAATATTATCTGTAGTACTCAATAGTATTGTGTAATACTATGCAGTAGGCTGTAGTACTCTACAATTGCATGTAGTACTCTGCAGTAAGCTGTGGTACTCTGCAGTGGGATGTAGATAAGATTTAGATAAGTTAATTTAGATTTAGATAAGTTAATTCTTCTCTAAGAGTTCTGGTACATCGCCTGTCCGTCCTGGGGGAGGATCCCTCCTTCATGTGGACACCCCTGAGGTTTCTTCGTTTTTTCCGGAATCCGTTTTTTTTAGGAGTTTTTCCTCACAGAGAAGGGGGGTCTAAGGGCAGGGATGCCAGTATAGCTTAGTCAGTTTGTTAGTTCATTTTTGTATTTTCCTATTGAACTCTTTGTATTCATGATCCTTTTGAGTTCATGTTTTACTTCGAAGCCCATCGAGACGACTGTTGTTGTGATTTTGGGCTACAAATAAAATTGAATTGAATTGAATTGAATGTAGTACTCTGCTTTAGCCTGTAATCCTCTGTTGTACTGCAGTAGCCTGTAGTACCAAGTAGTACCTTATAGTATCTCAGGCTGCAGATGTCTCCTCCTGTTTTTTGCCTCTTTCTTCCTTTTCTTTTCGCTGCATTCTTTTCCCTCTGAATCTTCTTTGTGGCCCCGGGCCCCCCGGTTCTCCATTGTGCCCGTCTCCATGGCGACCAGAGTCCTGGCGAGAATCTGCCTCGGCTGCCGTTCATATGCAGATCAGACAGAGCTGACAGAGTTCATTCCAGAAAAACACTCCAGCACAAAGTCTGTTGTTGCAGAAAGTAGACCGATCCCGGACATCACAGCTGCTGCAGCTAGACCCTCCCATCGGTCAGGAGGAGGAGGAGGAGTGATGAAGATGCTGCCTGTTTTCAGGGTGAAGCTGTTTGAGGGTAAAACCATGGTGGCCGACTCTGGCGTGGTGATCGACACCTCCATGAGGGGGGGGCGTCTGGGAGTCTTCTGCTTCTCCCAGGAGAACATCATCTGGTCCAACCTGCGCTACAGATGCAACGGTGCGACCCGCAGCTTAGCTTTGGGGGGGTTGGTACGGCGCCATCAGAAGGCCTCATGACATTTCTTTGCTTTCAGACACGGTTCCTGAGGACTTCAAGACCCACCGGCAGCAAGTGATGACGCACATCCAAGTCTGAGCTTCGGGGAGGGACAGACCCCCAAACACCCCACAAACTGGCCCAATTCCACCGATTCCCAGGGCGTTAGGCAGCACCTGAACGCACAGTGACTGCTTCCATCCCTCTGTGAATGAAGTCATACAGAAACGTACACTACATTACCAACAGCATTGGCTCTCATACCTTGACTCACATATGAACTGAAGTCCCGTCCCGTTCCTGATCCGTAGATCCGTAGATCAACCCTTCAGGGAAGCCTGTCCACAAGGTTAAGGAGTGTTTCTAGGAATTTAGGGCCATTCTTCCAAAAGTATATAGGTGAGGTCACACACTGATGTTGGTGGAGAGACCTCATCTGTGGTGCTGTGGTAGGGCGGTTGACCTCTGATCGAAAGACTACAGGTTTAATTCCCGCCTTGCGGGACAAGTTTCCTTGGACAAGACACTGAACCCCACCTTGTCTCTGGTAGAAGGTTGTCTCCTGTGTTCAGCAGAGGAGGGCCATCGCTGTGAATGGGACTGAACCGCTTAGAAAAGCGCTGTATAAGTATGCACCATTTACCTTTAACCCTTGTGCTATCCTAGGGACTTTACCATTGGGAGTTGGGTCATCTAGACCCAGTAGACAGAGCTCTGAACCTTTTTTCTTCAATGATTTGTGATCTTCACTGGTGTCCATGGATTCCATGAAATCTTTCCACCTTTATCCACCTTTGTCATGGTGGGGAGAACACGTCAATGGAAGGGTGGGGGTTATCTAAGATAGCACAAGGGTTAACCATGATAGAGTCTACTGAGGAATCTTTAGGACATTTCACCACTGGATTTGTTGCACAGGTGGCGTCCTATGACAGTTCCAAGCTGGAAATGACTGATCTCCTTAGAGTGGCCCATTCTTTCATCTAGATTTGTAAAAACAGTCTGTATACCTGAGTGCTGGATTTTATACACCTGTGGCCAGGCCAAGAGATCAGGACACCTGCTTCTGATCATTTGGATGGGTGAGCCAATACTTTTGGTAATGTAGTGTAGGCAAGTCCAACAGCAGCAAGAAAAGTTCCCGTCTCTGCATTTGAACTTGATTCCATGGAACCAGGAGAGTCCGAAGACGTTGGAGGGAAACACCTGGGGGGAGGGGGTGTTAAGCTTTTTCCTTCAACGTTTCTGTTCCAGTCTGAATAAAACGCTGATGGAAACCAGAACGTCTCGTCTCTCAGAGGTCTTCATGAGTGAACCTTTCCACCTCCTTCATGACACCAGAAGACAACATAAACACAAACAAAAGCTTACCGCCCAACCACGATGGCGCCATCCATTTCAGCCGCAGACTCATCTTTTTGTGTGGGTGGAGTTCTTAGCCCCGGGGGCCGGGGAGGCCGGGACAAGTGCAATATTGGAGGGGGAACACGACAACAGTGCACTGCATCCCGCACCTGCCCGACCCCGGGAGGAAAACGCGTAGCGGCCTAAAAACACCAAAAAAAAAAAACACGTTTAGCTGCTTTTACTGAACCGCACACGCAAACTCATCCATCCTCAAACCATGTGGTAATGTGGCCATTACCACATTGTAGGTAATGGCCACAAAACACACCTACCCAGACATGCCGAGCTTACTTAGTACAATTCATCTTGTTCTGCTGTGAAGGGCGCCACCTACTGTCAAAGTCTTGTCCTGAAAAATAGAATCTGCTTTTATTTGCAGTCATCAAAGACGCTCAAGTGACTGAAAAACGATGCTGCCAGATGATAAAGCAGAACTTTGAAAGCTTTTAAAGAATTTGAAACTTTGACATTTTGTTTTAGTTTACATCATAAAAAATCCAACAGAAAGTCCAGTTCTCCAGATTCTGTTTTCTACGACTTCAAAAGTTTAGAAAAAGATCAAAAGTTTTTCATGAAGACACTTTAAGGCAGCTTTAAGGCCCGTACACACCGGGACGAATTTCGCGCGTGATTTTCACCGACGTTTAACGCCTCATGACTAAACAAAGGGCACCAATGAGAGTGTGCCCACCGACGCGAAAAAACGCCACGCGTCAAAGCGTCAAAAAAAAAAAAAACGCCTCGGGTTCGTTTTTTATTTTCGACGCATCGCGTCGAAAACTACTCGACCAATGAGAATGGCGCTTTTGCACACGTGTCTGGAGCTTCTGAAGTTACAGTAAAACACAACTTGGGGGCGCTCAAACACAAAACTGCCTTGCTAAGCACACATACCAACGAAGAAGATAGACGCCAAGTAGCGTCTACACTCCCGCGAAGAAATAATGATGGACATTCTAAAATATCCCCGAACCAAGCACCAGTTGGAGCAACTGGTGCTTGAAATATTCATGTTTTCTTTGTTTGATTCTGACAATCGCGTAAATACTTGCTCTCTTCTTCTGAGTGAAAAGCGACTTTGAGAAGCGTAAAGTTGCGCAGCGCCACCTTGTGTACAGGAGTATTTCTGTTTACATTAAGCGCCATCTAACGTCAGGGAATGAAATTGCATGTTCACTCGGCTCATCGTCAGCGAAAATCGCCTGGGTGTGAACACAAAAAACGTGGCGAAAAACGCTGGCGAATAACGCCTGGCGAATATTCGTCCCGGTGTGTACGGACCTTTAAGGTTGAAATCCTTCTTGGTCCTCTGGGCTGTAGAGACATTTTGTTGGTGTGGAAACACCTGAGCCGCCTTGAAGGCTTGTCTGCTCAAACCTGTGGAGCATCAGCAGGTCAGAGGAGCAACAGGGCACCTCCAGCTTCTCATCCTCTGAACTCGTTTCCACGAGTTCCACGAGGAAGTTTCTTCCATTAACATCCTTTAATATGAACTGTAACTTATATTATCAACACTACAAATGTCAGTTTTTCCTTTTTTTCAGTTTTACACTATAGCTGGAGGGAAAATTAACCGACTCAGTTCCCTTATGTTTTACACTTCCTCAAAATATTACATCAACATGTTCAGTTTTGTTTTATTTAATTCTTCATGTGAATAGAAACCATTTCTTTCTCTTTGAATCCTCCAAAGATGAAGACCCTTCATCATCGGATCACTCAGCCTCACCTAAAACGCCTGAAACCCGAGACCTCAAAGAGATGCAAATTCAGAGATGAATGTTTGGAGAATGAGAACGTTTACATGTGGAGGTGAGAGAAGAATCTATGAAAATTTATCTGTGTATTCATGATCCTTATGATGTTACGTTTACTTTACAATTACCGGTATGAAGCCCATTGAGACGACTGCTGTTGTGATTTTGGGCTGTTCTAATAAAATAGAACTGAATTGAGGATCATTTGCAGGTGCAGGTCGATGCTCATTTTCATTTTTACTTGTTTTGTGGTAAACCCAGAGAAAGAAAGAAGACTCACCTCTGCAGATTCTGTTCGTTCTGCTGCATGGTCCTCCAGCGCCGGGTCTGGGTCAGTACCACCCCTCCCGCCTCACTTTGCCCCCTTCCTGCCCAAACACTAACAAAGGCTCTGAGGGCTGCTCAGTGAGGCGGAGAGGGGCCCTGCTACAGGCTGGAAGGGCAACTGCTCATCTGTACACACACGTAGTTGCACGCAAACACACACATGTACATACACACACATGCACACACACATGTACACACACACATTCATGCACACACACATACAGTTACACACACATGTACACACAAATGCACACACACACACGTACACACACATTCATGCACACACACAGACATGTACACACATACATGCACACACACATACAGTTACACACACATGCACACACACACACATGTACACACAAATGCACACACGCACACTTACATGCACACACACACACATACATGTACACACACACACGCACACACACATTCATGCACACCACACACACAGACATGTACACATATACATGCACACACACATACAGTTACACACACATGCACACACACACATGTACACACAAATGCACACACACACACACACACACGTACACACACATTCATGCACACACACAGACATGTACACACATACATGCACACACACGTACACACACATGCACACACACACACGCACAAACACACATGCACCCACACACATGCACACTTACATACATGTACACACACATGCACACACACACATTTACACACACACATGTACACACACACACACATGCAGATATAAGCTGAAGAAAGCTTCTCAAGCATCAGGCTTTCTGTTTGAAGCAGGTGATGCTAAAACAATCAGAAGTTTCTCTTCTGGAGAGTCTGAAACCAGTTGAAGAAGCCAGAAAGAGAGTTTATGGCGCCCCCTGCTGTCTGTCCCCTTAAACCACATGACTTCCAATGGTTTCTACCCCACAAGTCAGACAATTTTTCTACATATTATCAGCGTCTGCTCTGGTCACAAAGTCTGGTTAGACTCTTTAGGGACATCCCAGCAAGGTCGGGGGTGGGAGACTTGATGCTTTTTGTCATATGGCCATGGGGGTGGCATGCCTCCTGCAGCATGGTGTGGGGGGACCCCCCCCAAGTGGCTCCTCTGACATTGTTGATGCTCTCCAGCAGATGTCGGTGAAGTTGCCCCACAGTCTGGGCTAGTGGTTGTTGTTGGGGGGGGGGGGGGGGGTGATCACACACACACATAAAAATGGAAAATAATGCTTATGATGATCATGATTTTATGAATTAAATCTATTTTGCTTTAAATTGTTTGCATCGCCTTCAGGAAAGTAATAAATCAAAGTGGAACCAAAGTTCCAGGTCATAAATAGATTTCTGCGTCTGAAATAAAAATAACCGCGTGTGTACACGTGTATGTGTTGTGTGTGTAAGTGGACAGTTGTTGTGCAGCAGGTAGTTCTCTGGGATTAATTTAGAAGAGCCTGAAGCTCCCAGACAGCCGTGAACAGGAACCAGACCGGAGCCTGCAGAGTCCTGGACAGACCACAAGAACCTTCAGGCAGAAACGTGGAGTTTCCGGCAGGTTCTGGAGCCTCGGGGGGATTTCCCAAACCACACTGATGACCTCTGATCACAAATCAGCCAAGGTAAGACTGACTTGACAGAAAAAGGCTGCAGAGTCAGACAGCAGAAAATTAAGCTTTTAATTTTTCTTGTTCTTCAGCTCAAACATCTATCACAAGCAGATCATGTTTGGTGACCTCTAACCTCCAGCTTAGCTTCCTAACAATAGCTGACAGGGTGATTAGAGTCTAATTATTAACTCATTAAACTTTTGGTTTCTAAACTCTTATCATCTGGGTCGGTCTTGAAGGAGGAACCTGAACAGAAGCAGCTTTTTTTCTATGATAGAAAGTTCTTTTTCTGTCCTGAACAGATCTCTTATCAATAATCAGTTTAGGTTGATCAACCCTTAAAATCTACTTTTTATCTTTCTCTTTTAAACCTGGACCGATTACTTAACTTATTGTTTCATTATTGATTAGTGAAGCTTTAAAGCTTCAGTCACATGGAGCCATGTGGGGTGGGGGGCTGACCCACTGTGGTTCTGTGGGTTGTGGTTGTCCGGGTCCATGGAGGGTCATAGAGAGGAGCGGCTGCATCTCAAGGAGAGCTCAGGTGTGTCTGGAGGTTCTTTAAGACACATACAGCCACCTTAAGAGACGTCACAAAAATGGGACGTACCATTGTCGTGCGTGTGGTAAGTGTATTATGGTAAAGGACAACAGAAAGTTACTCACACTTATGACGTACGGGTGACGCTGTCATACGGCGTCCTTACGCCATGCTCTAGTCCTTAGCAAGGTGTGACTATCGCCTCCTTACTGACTGCAGAGAAATGCCTCATGCATGGAGCGTGCACGGGGTACATAGGTTTTAGAGATTCCTATATATATTCTCATATATTTATCCACATCAATAACTCAAATAAGCTTCAAGCACAAAGTCTTCTGCAACTCCTGATGCATCAACATACACATCAGGAGTTTTTTTAATGTATCAACAAGAAAGTAAACAACTAACATGTAACTTTGGTTTGTTATTCATTCATCTTCTTCCGTTTTGTTCCTTTCGGGGTCCAGGGCTGCTGGAGCCTATCCTTATGGGCGACGGCAGGGGGCACCCTGAACAGGTCGCCAGTCTGTCACAGGGTCACATATCACACATCCATTTACACTTACACTCACACTGGTCAATTTAGAGTTTCCAATTGACCTATGAAGCCTGTTTTTGGTCAATGGGAGGAAGCCGGAGACCCCGGAGAAAACCCACGCATGCACGTTGATTTGTTATATCTTTAAATAAAAATAAAAAAAGAATACATTTAGCATTATTCCCACCTTCGCTTGCAGTTTGAATCATCATTATGTATAGAACAAAATCCCAGACATTCTTTCAGTATATTTAGACACAAATATCCGTGAAACGACGTGTTTATTTATAGCTGTGTCTGATGAAGCTCCGAG
This sequence comes from Oryzias sinensis, assembly GCA_037389245.1. NCBI lineage: Eukaryota > Metazoa > Chordata > Actinopteri > Beloniformes > Adrianichthyidae > Oryzias > Oryzias sinensis. The sequence continues at coordinate 2,723,109 of CM074491.1, forward strand.
GGCAAGTGCAGTTTAAATTTAGCCTCCACGCCCTCAACACACCCAGGTTTGTCTGCCAAACCATGTTTCACAGACCACTGACTTTATTACAGAATACACCAATACTTAAATAAATGCCTATCTGGAGATTCAAACACATTTTAAAAGTGTGAACTGGTTAAAATTCACAGGCCGCCCCACTGATATACAACGTTGCTACTAGATTAGTGAATTTATGAATCTGAAAAACCAAAACATGACAAATTGGGATCAAACTAGGTAAGACTGGAAAAGAGAGTGTCAGTCAAATAAACGAGATATGAATCAAGATTACATAATAAGTTGTTAACTTGTCAAACCACAATTATTGTAGCACTTGTAATAGTAATAATAATGATGATTAGATTTATCTGCGCTTTTCCAGTCGTTTAAAGCGCTTACAATGTGTCCATTATTCATCCACTCCTCATGTATACTTGGTGAAGGTAGAGGCGTGGCTGCCAGTTCGCGCTTATGGTCCCTCTGACCATCACCGGGACATTCATACACATTCACACATCAGTGGAGCCACACTGGAGGCAAGGAGGGTGAAGTGTCTTGCCCAAGGACACAACAACACTTGACTGGGGGGAGCGGGGATTGAACCGGGGACCCTTCGATCATTGGACGACCTGCTCAATCAACCTCCTGAGCCACTGCCGAAGAAGCTCAAACATTTAAGCACAAATTTATGGAAAATTATTTTTAAATCATCTGGTTTTTACTTATAACAAAAAGTAAAGATTTTTTAGGTTTGGACGTTTTAATAACTTTAGCTAACAAAAATTATATTTTCTTTTTGAACTAAACCTTTGTCCCCATTGAGATCAATGGTCCTACTACAATGGTCGGTAAAGTAATAAATGTCCCTGCAAGGTTACAAAACGAGTAAAACTATTTCCTTTACATGTGGGTGAATTATTTGAAGTCCTATTTATTTGTAAAAAATATAATTAAAGACTTTGTTTATGTTCACCGATTTTCAAAGTAACAGTATTTGTTCAAGATAAGAACACATGTAAACACACTTTCTCGCGTATACTTACTCATGGGGTCATAATCATGAAGAGATGTTTCAGGTCTTGATCACAACCCCTGATTACAACCCCATCCAACCATAAAAAAAGCCTTAGTGGACCTCACAATTCAACACAAACAAAGCTCCACCCACCTACCAGAGCTCAGCTGTGCTCTGTGTGTCTGATGTTCTCTTGAACGGCTCCATGCCTGCAGTGGCTTTGCTGTCGAACCTTTATTAGAGCAAACCTGAGCCCTCGAGTCATGATGGAAACACCTGAAACTTTTTAAATTAAGGTCATTTGAAGCTATATATGTCCTTCATTTACGCAAAGCTTATTTTTATTTTAAGCATTTTTAAGGCATTCTTCGAAATTAAAGAAGGAAAAAGTATGAAATAGTAAACTTCACTCTTGGTAAAGATTAAAATATCCAAATAAAAAATATAATTGATACTACTTAAGAATTTGAGAGTTAAAACAGAAATAAACAAATGCAAAACAAGAAATAATCAGTAAATTAAGTAAATATATCTTCAACTTTGTAAAAAAAAGTTGTTCTAAAACTAAAAATCTGTTGCTTCTTCTAACTTTAGTTCTTTGACATGAGCGGCATGTGTTTTTTATCATTTTCTTTTGCCTTTAATAAAATAAAACTATTATTGGTGTTTTATAAAAAATGTCATCAATAAACGTCAACAATAAATGTCATCAAACTCTTTAACCACGACTTAGGAGGGGGGAGGGCGACAGAAAAGGAAAGGGAAAGGGCCTGAATTACCTTTTTTTGTATATGCTGTTTTGCAGATATTTAAACTTTTTCTTACTGTTCTAATTTTTATAGTTACTGTGCTGCTTTTTTCCTATATGTATGTCAACCAGTGCTGTATGCGATGGAGATGTCAATTTCCATGCGGGAACCTCCCAAATGGATAAATAAAGTTGTCTGTCTATCTATCTATCTATCTATCTATCTATCTATCTATCTATCTATCTATCTATCTATCTATCTAAGTCAAAACACTAAAATTTGAGTGGATTTCTCTCTAATATCCTTGAAGGCAGCATGTTAGCGTGAGTTTGTTGGATTGTAAAACCGAAGGAATCCCTGTTGCGAAACATTTTTCTGCCTGAGGTGATGCCTTTGCTCCACATTGTGTGGGTTAGGCATCCAGAATGAGATTTCTTTTTAAATTTGCTTCTGACAGTGGCAGGAGAAATGTCATAATTACAGTCTGACACTGTTTGCTTCAGAAATAATATAAATCACACTGAAGTTCTGCATAAAGATAATTTTACCAGTTTTACAACTGTTTATAAACCAAAACTAGCTTGATTCCTGGCCCCAAACTCTTCATTTGGTTAAAGGGGAGCATTTTTTTCTTTCTGTTCTCTTCCTCTTCCAATTAAATGTACAATTAATTTTATTTTGTTTTGATATTTTTACCTTTTAGGAATGATCTAGACCTAAGTAGACATGAGTAACCTAGCACAATGGTTATACAAACTGAACAGGGCTAAAAACGGCATAATCCAGCCACTTTCCCCATATGTTGCAGTTAAATAACGTGACTTGCTCTTATTTGTGTGTGTGTCTTACCTTCACAAGAAAGCATTGTGTGCATGTGTTTTTGAACCACCTAAGGCTACACTACAAATGATTGAATGTAGTAAAACTACGGAATGTTGTCTCCCTTTCAGGCCTCTGACAATATGTGAGTCTGCCCCAAGACGCAACACTTTCACTTTTTTCCTGAGGCTTGTTTAAGAATAAATGGACTGAAACCAGGTAACCACCAGGTGTTCTGTCCGACAATCCCATCATATTTGAAATAGAAACTGTGATTTAAAAAAAGGGGTGGGAAGCATTTTGATTAATGGTCAACAATTGAACCACGATCTCCAGAATAAAATCGTTCTGTCCGAGTCAACTGTTTGCCCGCCAATTTGCCCAGTTTTGATTGGCGAGATTATATATTTTCAAAATGGTGATTAAGCTAAAACAATTGGTTTCTAATAGGCTTTATTAAAAACCAATGGATCATGTGACCAATGACTCAAATAAGCCCATCAAATTTCCTAGTATTTAAACAAGTAATCTACACCCGCATAAATACATTTAACTATCAATAATAAACGTAAGGTTAGCTCCACAGGCTTCCAGGATTTGTGGTTCTCTGACCACGCAGAGGTCTGGATAACACTCATCTCTTGACCTCTATGACGGTTTGTCAGTTTAAACCCCTCCCCCCTGTTCTGTTTGTTCTTTGATGATAAAAATGGGCAAACAGCTGAGAGTCCATTTTCTGGCATGGGCAGGTCAAGCACCACTGTCAGTCTGAGCTGCAACCACGCAAACTTGTTTTCTCTGCAAACGTGAAGTCCGAGGAGGAAGACGATGAGCTGAAGGGGGTTGGATCCTCCACGGCCGCACTGACCCCACAAGTATGTCAGAGGTTACCTTTACTGTTACTGGGATTTATGAAACCACTGATCAAGTAAAGATATTTTTCTGATGGAAAAAAAAAATCACTAAATAACAGAAAATCAACAAAACTATACGTTTTACATCCGTAGGTCCGTCAGCTTTCTGGTTTAGCACAAAGTTTGGTTTATGTGTCTAAATCAGAAACTGTGAGAAGCATGTCGGAGCCTCATCATCTGTTTCCACAAAGATTTTAGTCAGTCCTGCAGCCCCCCCATCTGACACCTTTTATTAACTCCTTATTGGTCTGTAAACTCAACTTTTCATCTTGTATTAAGAGAAAAAAGCTGCAGTTTTTCCTTTGACTTTAATTCTTCATTAATAAGTATTTCTGTGATGTTCCTCAGAGAAAATAGGATTTGAATTAAACTTGTTAAACTTTTGGTAATGTTTAAAAATTCAGGAGTTTATGATTAGCTATGGCTATTGAGAAACACTTAAAAAATTTGTTGTTTCACTGAAGAAAATGCAATTATAATCTGAATAATTTTTTTATATTGAAGAAACAAAGTTCTGCTAAAGAAAAATAAGAAAAGACATTTCTAAGTTTAAAACCAAATTAATTTCTCACTTTTTGATGTAATTACTTGTTCTGAAATGTCAGACAGAAAACTGTCTTTGCTGTTTTTTATTTTTATAAGCCCATAAAGAAACATCAGACCTTTTTCAAGATTTATAATTGTTAGGGCTTCACAATCATCCATCTGTTTTCTTCTGCTCATATGGAACCAATTGGTGGGGGCAACAGTCTAAGCAGAGATGTCCAGTTGTTCTTCTTCCTGGAAATTCTTCCAGCTTCTTCTTAGGAATATTGAGAGCTTTCCAGGCCAGCTAGAAATTACATTCTCTTTAGATTTTCCTGGTTCTTCCCCCCAGGCCTTGCCCTGTGGGACGGGTCCAGAACACCTCTCCAGGTAGGCATCAAAACCAAATGCCAGGGCCACCTACGATGACTCCTCTTAAGTAAGAGGGGCAGCTTCTCTACTCTGAAAAAGCTCTTCAACCCATCTCTAAGTTGCGCTGGAAGCTAATTTTGGCTGGGTGTCTCCAGGACAATGTTCTTTTGGTTGTGACCCAAAGCTAAAGACCACAGGTGTGTTGGAACAAAGATTGGTCCAAAAATTGATAGCTTTGGTTTTCTGTCTCAGCTCTTTCTTCCCCATAACGGATCAGCACAGTGACCACATAACAACGGATGCCGCATAAAATCCTCTGGTTGATCTCAACAATCTTCCCTCACTTGTATCCAAGACCCAAGATTCTCAAACTCCTCCACCGGGTGCAGGATCTCTCCACTCAGAGAGAGATGACAACCAACCTTTGCATGGGCTTGGTGGTGCTGATCCTCACCCCAGCAGCCTCCCACTTGGACATGAACTAGATCAATGACTCAAAAGATCACAGATAGTTTTTTTTTAAATCTAACTTACATCTGTGTGGTTTCAGGACGGTCTTTTCCTGTGAGTCAGTCCTGAGGTTGCCCTGCTGATGGAGTTTAAAACAGATTCCCAGTGCTCTTTGTTACCATGGAAACGCTACATCCACCTGACCCTACTGATTGTTCAGATGAATTCGCCTGAAGGTATTAGAAGCTCAGAGGTGGTAACTTGTGACAATGACCAATTGTTTGTATCAAACTGTTTTTCTGCTATTATTTTGTGACTGGATTGTCCACACCTTTTTGAACTGATTTTCTTAGTCCTCTGAATCTATTTTGACGCAGACATAACCGTTTTCTTCTGGAAATGCTGCCACCACTGCTCAAACTACAACTCTGGTCTTAATTTGCAATCAATGAGCCCAGAAGAAGAGCTCTACAGCAGGGCTGTCAGAATCCAGGCCTTTGAGGGCCAGTGTCCAAAACTGTTTTCCAACCAATCTCCCACTGAAGCTCCTTATTGGCAGATAGGCGGGATTCCTGGAAAACCAGTAGAAGACCGGCCTTCGAGGCCTGGAGTTTGACACCCCTGCTCCACAGGGATTACCTGTGGTTTGAGTCCTTTAAAAAATGAAATAAGCATTTAAGTGAAATTCAACTTGGAAACATGCCACACATGATTAATGAGTGTTTTTAAACCAGCAACCTTCCATGAAAAAGGAAACCTCTTTTGTTATCCATTAAGGCCCGTAAACACTTCTTCACTCAGAAGAAGAGAGCAAGTATTTACGCACTTGTCAGAATCAAACAAAGAAAACATGAATATTTCCAGCACCAGTGGCTCTAGCTCCAGTTCCAGCAATGAAGAAATTATTGTTCTGTAGAATGATGAAAGACGTCGATTTTGGGTACATCCCATAGTTACGAGAAGAGAAGAAAATGGGGAGTTTTATCGACTGGTACAAGAGCTGAAAATGTATCATGAGCTTTTTCGGGGATATTGTAGAATGTCCGTCAGTGAGTGCATCTTCTTCGTCTTATTTCTTTGCGCGTCAAACCAAAAAAACGTACCCGAGGCGTTTTTTTAAAAAATGACGCTTTTACGCGTGGCGTTTTTCGCGTCGGTGTGCACACTCACATTTGTGCCCTTTGTTTTGTCACGAGGCGCTAAACGTCGGCGAATATCGCACGCGAAATTCGCGCGTGTGTACGAGCCTTTAGTTTATTAAAACCTTTATTCTGACAATATCACTTCATCTCCTGACAGACTCCCTCTTCTGTAAAGAAACTCAATTACTACTTCACTTCATTCCTAGATTCAATGTGCAGAGCTTTGGTTTTCTCATAAAGCACAAGGATTTCTTTAATGCTGGGGTCAAACTGTAGTGAGAATGGTCTTAGACTCAAAGAGCTGAAATGTCATGGCGACCCGAGACTTGTTCTAGTTCACAGAGTCCTGACTTGAGTCCTGACCGCCACTGGTGCGTGTCAGTGTCGGGTTCCTATGTCGGAGAGTCCTGCACTTACCCGTATTTTTAGTTTTCTGGGGGCTTCACTCTGTAGAAATTTGGGGAAACCATAACAGCACATTGAGAAAAATTTGCATGCGCCCCTGGTTTGACATGAGTGGAAGAATGAAGGTCCTCAGACCCTGTTCAGATGAACTCTCTCTGATCTATTTTCAGTGGGATCCTCCTGCCATATCCTGAAGTGTAACTCAGACTTTGTGGCTGCAAAGTTGGACCTGGGGAGCAGCAGCAGTGGAGGGGCAGTAGGAGAAGCTCTGCCCAGCAGGGAGGCGGTGAATGCCGGTTACTGCAGCGCCCTGCGCTCCTACACGCTGTGCACCAAGCGGATGGCTCGGCCGTGCCGGGGTGACCTGGCATACCATGCTGCGGTGCAGGGCATTGAGGACCTGCTGATTCAGCATCGTTGCCCCCGGGTGGGGCCCACGGCCCAGCCACGGCCCCTACCTCAAGGCACGCTGTCAGGAAACACCTGTCTGTATGAGAGGAGCTTCTTTAACAGGAAGGGCCAAATGCCAGAGTACCTGCACTGCGCCATCTTTGGGGACCCCCATATTCGTACTTTTAACAACGAATTCCAGACATGTGCAGTACAGGGGGCGTGGCCTGTCATTGACAACGAGTACTTGTATGTGCAGGCAACCAGTTCACCAGCAAAGGAGGGGTTGTACCCCACAATCCTCACCAAGGTGAGCTCAAAGAGTGATGTTTGTTTTCAGAACGCTTTTGTCAAACTCCACAGGATCTTCACTCTCTGCTGATGCCACAGGTGACTTCTGCTCCTCAGATCGTTTACTGTCAGGTGCCAATGTCTTGCTGACAAATTTTATCTCCTGTTTTCTTCACTTTGGAAGCTCTTTTACACATTTAAAAACACAAGGAAGACTTGGTTGAAGTTTTAGTTTTACTACTCGATGTCACTAAACATAGGCCTCAGACCCATCTCTCCTTGAAGGTGGATGTGACTGTCAGCAGGTGAAAAATGGTCAAACCTTTACAGGGCACACAGGTGACCTGCACGAAATATCAAGGTCATAGACTGCTACTTCTACGGGCATGCTGCATGTGGGTCACAGGTCGTAGTGAACATGTACACACCATTTGAAAGTAAGGGGGAAGTAGGTGAAATGCAGGCGTGTTGTACTGACCTTATGTTTTTTAACACCCCCCCAGCCGTTAGTGCTGTCACATGATACATGTGCGCACCCTGCTGCAGCCTGACTGTTAGAAATGAGGAAATTGTGTGACAAGTTGGTCCTGATACCAGCACAGCGACTCGGTGGAGTGTCCACCCTGACAGTAGGGGATTGTGAGTTAGAATCCACAGTTGGGACCTAAACATGAAAACAAGGCTTTTCTGCCCTCACACTCAACAGAAATGGATTGAGGGTCAAAACAACCACATGGTTCCTGAGCAGCAGTAGTGCACCGCTTCCCCAGGGGAGGAGCCAGAACTAATTACACTCGTGTATGAGACAATAGAAGGACTTAGCAATGTTGAGACTAAGCTGTGGGACACACCGTCCACATTCAAAAGTGTCATGTAAGCAGAAAAACAAGACTTTTTAGTCTGTGTCAAAACTGATCTATCAAGCTTTTTGATTTCAAAACCTTCTATAGGTAAACTCTCAGTGACTTGGTTCCACACATGTTTTATCGTCACACCTCCACAGATCACAGCAGAACTTCTCGTGTCTTTTGTCTTGTGTTTCCTGTCAGATCACCATCATCTTCAAGAACTGGCGCCAGTGCATTGACCAGCAGCTCTACCAGGCGGAACTGGATAACGTTCCCGCCGCCTTCGCTGACGGCTCTGTGTGGAGCGGCGAGCGGTGGGGTCACCGCAGTCTCTCGGTGCAGACGCAGAATCCCGGCCAGCATGCTGAGATCTGGGCGGCACACATTGCCACGCTGCTGGTGGTGCGCCAGAACGGCGGTTCTCTCAGCTTGTCTGTCCGGTCGCCCCGCAGCGTGGTGGAGGCCTTTGAGCCAGAGCATGACCTGCAGCTGTGTGTGTGGGGCTGTCCCGCCTCCCAGAGGGTCAGCATGCTACGCCCGCCCCCTTCTGAATCTGTGGTGTCTCTAGCATCTGCCCATTGCGGGGCACTACTCCCCACCCAAGACATCTACTACAAGGCCTGTGTATTTGACCTGATCACCAGCAGTGACCTGAACTCCAGCCTGGCTGCCGTCAGGGCCCTGCAGGACGCTCGCACTATGATCCCTGACATGGAGGGGCTTCATCTACATCCTGTAACTGCTGCAGCTCAAGCACTGCCGCGCCTCTCACTGATGCTGCTGCTCGTCCTGCTGGGACCTCTGAGCCAGACCTAACACGACAGGAAGTGACCTCAGAGACTTTGACACAGGTTTGGTTCGGCACGCAGAGATCCAACACCAGCAACAGAACAGCTGTGGAACCGACGCAGAACAAAAACGAGTTGGATCAAACGTTTTGGAGATGGGGACCAGCAGGCTCCACCTACTTTTATTGAAGCATCTGATTGGTCAGTTTATAACTTGAAAAAATGTATCAGATCCAGAACGGTTCTTCTGACCAGCAGAATGAATGAGGAACAGCTGGTTATTTCTCTATAGAAGTCTGTGGGATTTTGGCGTCTTGCAGACAGCAGGTACTTCCTGTTTGAAATGCCAGGGGGGCGGGGTCACTCAGTCTAGTTCTCTCATACAGTCAATGGTAAAAAAGGTGCAAACTATTATGGCTACTTTCACACCGCAGGCTGAAATAACCCAATTCTGTTTTTTTTGTCCCTATGCGACCTGTATCTGATCTTTTCATGACAGTCTGAGTGACACGGATCTGATCTTTTCAAATGTGACCGCCGTCTGACCGGCCAGGCCACATGTTTCCAATCCGTACGTCATTGATACGCTACAAACGTCATCATTCTGCGTTGAAGTAAGCATGAACGAGAACATAGACATGAACCATGGCGGACAATGCTGCTGAGACCAGTCAGTGGAAGGGAAGCGAGGTCCCCGATTGGATTCATATTTGGTGTGTCAGCTCTATTCAGGCCAAACTCCAGGGCTATTATCGCAACCGGACGGTTTTTGAAAACATTTCCAGCGAAATGGCTGAGCGTGGTGTTGAACATTTCACACCATGACTTTTTTTTCTTTACCGTGGTCAGAAGCTCAGGGGACCGAAGGCGGATCCCATCGGGGTTCACTTCCCCGTTCGGACCCTCAGATTCTCCAGAGCGGGTTAATAAAGAGTCAATAGCAGTTCTGCTGGGGGGAGCCTTCTTTTATTACCATTCTCCTTCCTCCCTTACACACAACATGAATGCACGCCCCCACTGCCCCCCTCTTTCTTACACACACGAGCGCGGCCCCAGCACATCCACATCCCCATTCCACAACGGTGGGTCCAGACGATCCTGGCTCCAATACCTTCTTAAACTGAGAAGATTGTAATTGTGTTGGCTTCTTCGTGAAAATAAATATAAAAATGCAAAAAGAGCTCCGCTGTTGACAACACTGTTGTTGACATCCATGTTAAGGTTAGCTACTTCCACAAACAACAGTGACGTCGTTCACTGTTGAGGACTTTTCTGCGCATGCGGGTCACTTCTGGGTCATTTCATGGTCACACAGGAGATCACAAAAGATCAGATTTAATTGTAAATGTGAACGGCCTTGCAACAAAATCATATTTTTTCAAAAAATTGGAATTGAGCATTAAGCCCTGCGGTGTGAACATAGCCTAATTTAGGGATCACGTTGCTGGAGTTTTGAATCACTGGACAGTGATTCAAAACTACAAACAGAGAATGAGAGCTGCTGATGAAGTTTGCGTTTTTCCAACGTTTCTGCTGGACATCAGCTTTGTGGTCGTCTTGCAACAGAATTGCTAAAAGTACAGTTGGAGGTGTTTGAATAAAATGTATTAATGAAACAATTGTTAATAGGCAGCTAGAAGTTAGAAGTCGGGGAAAGTATGGTCCACTGGGGTTCTGTCCTCTATTCTCATCAACTTCTCTTCTATTCTTGATCGTTTATTTATCATTTGGTTTTCATGCCTCTGTTTGGTGCAGTACGATTCTAATATGCAATATCAGAACATAATATCTTATTGTAGCCTTTATATGCACACTTTTAAACAATATTTCACAACAGTAATAGATCAACGTGTAAAACGTCGTTTTTTTCCTCTCATGTTGAATAAACTGTTGGCATATGATCATATTTAATGTTGTGATTACAAAGTAAGGAGTTTTTCTTTTTTCCCCTTATTTGATTCAGACATGCTGACTATAACCTCTTTAAACCCGGGTTAATATTTGAGATAACCCTCTACACACAGTGCCCCAGAATGAACTACTGTGGTAGTAGAACCCAAACTGGGATGCCATGTAAGTGGACACCAGGTCTGAAGAGGTCAGAAATGACGGATGCTGCCTCCTTTTCTGCAAACAATCCAAAGAAAAGTAAAAACTGCTGTTCTCACCAGGACAAACTCCTTTTCTTGAAAGATTCTGTCAAAAGATATTGGTATATTAATCTAAAGCATAAACAAGATTTAACATTTTTCATTATGTGTTTTTAACACATCTTAGCAAAAACAAGCATGTGACCAAATGTTTGAGTAAAATCTCTTTAGATTTTCTTACAATGACAGTCTGGATTATTGGTGACGGTTGTGTCTGTCGTGCTTCAAAAAGTGAAGCTCAACAGAGCCATCCATCCATCCGTCTGTCTGTCTGTCTGTCCGTCTGTCCGTCCGTCTGTCCGTCCATCCGTCCATCCATCCGTCCGTCTGTCCGTCTGTCCGTCCATCCATCCGTCCGTCCTTCCAAAGCCGTCTCACACTTAAGGCAAACTGACTCAACAAGCAGAAGAGGAAACTTTCTTAGATCCTACTATTAAATGTTGTTTTTACAATCAAATTAGGTTCTAATATATTTTTGATAGTTTTTTTTCTGGGTCAAAACTCTCACTGTCATTATTCACTGCTCAGGAATGTTGGGTTACCCCCACAGGCCCCGCCCACAACTGTGCTGCAAGGTGCAATCACGTGTGTGGAATGGCAGGACCCAAAGGCCTTCCCTGGAATTCATTGTTGTCTAAAAAGGTGGAGGCGGGGCTTAAAAAGCCAGATCAGAGCAGACCGTTTCACCGCATGTTCATGGGAAACGTAATGAAAGACTTAAACCATCTGGAGCAGAGAAGGTGGAGAAGGTGATGTCACTGGAAATAAAGCAGTAAACTCCACATGAAGAAATGGCTGCTCCTTGAGTTTCCTTCACTCTTTGAGGTTTTTTACCTTCTGAGTTTCCCTTTTCCATCTTTATTTTGTCTCTTGTTTAATATCTTTAGTTTCTTTCTGACATTTATGTCTTTCAATGATTGAAAATCCTGAATTTCTTTGTTTTCTCCTCTTCCTTTGATGGATTGGGGATCATTTCATCGGTGCCGGTTTCATTGCATTTGCTGCCTTTTCTCTGCTTTGCGTTTCCATCAGAATTTCTTTTATTTTTAATCTGCTGCCGTTATGTCCTGACCTTGAGTCATGGAACCCGGGTATCGTTGGGCGGTTGCAGCTTTTGTGTGAAGTGAAACAGAGAGGGAAGACTGGCTGAACAGCCATGCCCCGGCATGTTTCACAAGATGAACTTCTAGAATTTCAGCCCACTTTCTTCCAGGGAAAATGTAATGCTGCAATAATCTGTCATTCCTGCTTAATTTAGTCCATGCAGTTGAAGAAGATGTAGGTGTATGTAAAGGCTGACATCCACCTCAGGCAAGGTGGTTTATGTGGTCACTCCTGTGTTTCAGGGTGAAGGTTCAATGCAGCAGCTGGAGCTCCAGGTTCCGCTGCAGTTGTCCTCAGAGCAACAGGCCGGATTTTGGAAGGTTTAGCCAAATTAAAGCTTCAGGTTTCCATCAGACGTAAAAGTTCCTCGCTGTTCTTCCCAGAAGCCCCACTGGATGAGGCAGTCCTGACGGGGAGACATCCAAGGCCTCTCCACAATAAGCGAAATTGATGTGATGTCAGGCATTTACTGTGAAAGCACTGAAGGTCACAGCACTGGATCATGCTGCAGAAGAGCTGCAGACGGTCGGCGTCCAGCCGTCTCTCCAAACGGCAGCTCGCCCCTCAGGTGAGGGTGTGGAGGAGCACGGAGGTCCGTGCAAACCTCATGCTGAGTGTCTGCTTAGGACAGGTGGACCGAGGAACGTCTCATAGGCTGCAGCTGCAGAGTGGGACCAAACATCCGACTCGGTTCGTCCATCTGCACACATATGTGGCACGGGAGGACAGCAGAGATCCCGACGAACGTTCAGGACCTCCTCCTCCTCCTCCAGGACCAGAGACGTGTGCAACTCACAACCCAGGCTTTTATTTTGTTAAAACACTCCAGAAGGGAGGAGATAAATGGAAAAAGTCCATACAGTTTCAATGTAAACATGTTATACATTTAGTTAGTTTTAACATTTTTGCTCCCACTTTTTGTGAAATCATTCCGTTTGACGGTTGAAAGTCTTAGGATCTGAGCCACAGAAACAGCTTTATTCCTATTCTTCATCTTGCTGCCATGTTTTGTTCGCACATATTGATGAACATCTACGGTCGGATGAGGGTCTCAAACGTCAGGCTGTGGGGTCCTGAGTGAGCGGCGGGAACTCCTTTCAGAATAAAGGTGTGGCGTTCCGCCTTCACACTTTGGATGCAAGAGAGGAAAATTTCCCAACTTTGATGACAGGGATTCCGATGAAGATGATGGGTGGCTCCTGCTTATCTGTGGGTGGGGATGGATGGAGGATAAATAAGAGCATCAGAAGCTCCTCATCACAGAACCAGGAGCAGAACCAGAACCAGAACCCGACTGAGCAGCTCCAGCTTCCACCAGAACACAAGTCAGTTTTTCTTCTTCCATGCTGTTTGTTTTCATGACTTAAGCAGTTTATTGTCATTTAATCGGCTGATGCGTTCTGGGGGTTCAGTCATGACGTCAGGACTTAAACTCTTCTTTCTCTGAAGTCCAGATGAAAGACTCAGCTGCAAGTTTTGATGTTAGCAGATTTAAAATGGAATTTAAATTGTAGAAAAACTTTTATTTTTGAGTTTGTTACTAAAACATTCAGGCTTTGTTCGCTCGAATGCTTCAGTTTTCTATCTGCACGCGACAGAAGTGAGTCTGCAGAGCCAGAGGCGAGTCGTTCAGACAGACGTGCATGCCGCTTCCTGCAGGAGAGGGGGTGTTTCTGACATCACTAATCTGTCGTTGTGACGCTCCACTCTCTATCATGGTCGTTTTATTGCTGGTCCGAGGAATTTTTAGCATGTCTAGGACTGAACTTGCCACCTTTGATCCATAAATATCTGATTTTTTTATGGAGGGGTTTTTAAAGTTTTAACCATGTTCTATCCTAGGCACTTTAACATTGGGAGTTGGGTCATCTAGACCCACTAGACAGTGCTCTGAACCTTTTTTCTTCAATGATTTGTGATCTTCACTGGTGTCCATGGATTACATGAAAATGGAAGGGGGGGGGGGTAATCTATGATAGCACAAGGGTTAAAGCTTCTTAATGCCAAAGGCGGTAAAAACTGTTCCTGACACGTTCGAAGCTCTTAGAATGTCACCTTTGCTGTTTTCTGCTCAGAAGAAACTTATCAATGGACCTAAACTCTGTCCTCTCCTGCAGTGCATTGTGGGTACCTGTGCCTCCTGTCCCTGTTGGGGACCGTCTTGGTGGCTGGAAGGTCAATCAGGAAGCGTAATGCTGAAATGCAGAGCGTCATTGAGAACCTGCTGGAGGCGCTGAGCAAATACAGCAGCGACATTTCAAACGACGTGAGACTCTTGTTCCACTCTCACCCCTAAAATATCCTCCTGCAACCGTCTGAGCTCTGAAACACAATCTTCTGGTTTTCTCATCAGGGCGTGCCTGATATTCCTTGCACGGAGCAGTTTGAAAACTCAGGAAAGGTAAGACGTCAGAAATGACTTCCCATAGTTTCCCATCATCCTCCTAAACTCTCCTCATTACACATTTAGGCTCTTAAGACGTTTGAAAAGGGAAATATTTTGGGGGGAAAATAAAATAAGGTTGACTATTTATCCCACAATGGGGAAATTGATCCAACCCCCCAATCCAAACCCTTGTTGGATGCTGAGTGTCAAGCTGGGAGCCATTGGGTCCCTGCTTTAGTATGACTTGGCCTGAGTTTGAACCCACAACCTTCCAGTTACAGGATGGAGACTCTAACCACAAGACCACGTACCTCAACCTCTTGCAGTACCAGAAGCATGTTGAAGCCCTGCATCGTCTTCCAAGCAGAGCCTCTCTGCAGGAAGCTGCTGTCATGAACCAGGACCTGCTGCAGCACCTGGTGAGTCCCTGCATGCTGAGCGGAGCCGGAGCTGTTTCAACATCCGTCCATGCTTCTGGGCTGAATTATTACTTAGAAATAGGGGTGTAACGATTCATTTCAGCCATTCCTCTCATAATTTGGACATCTTTGGGTTGAAACAGACCGAGGCCCCAGCGGGGCGGACATCCCTCTCTGCTGCAGGACGGTCAGCGTTGTGGGAACCTCCACGTCATCTGACAGGCGGTGGCAGAGATCAGTCGTGCTGCCGTTGTGTTTAACCAAAGGCTCAAAGCAGCCAGCGACTTTTTAAAAGACCTCCACTTTTGTCAAATCCAAAGCCTTTCCAGACATTAGACATTGTTTTCTTCTGTGTTGTCTGCTGCGCTGGCGTGACACACAGGCAGAGCAAATCCAGTTCCATCTTTGCATTATCATGAATAAATATGTTTTTCACTTAACATGCTATTTTCCAAATATCGACATCGTCGATTTATTTTTTTTAAATGATTTCATAATCGGTTGTTTCCAATAATATCTTACCTCAGACAGATCGATCTGGTCGGATCACAGCAACACAAATCAATTTATGATTTTAAAAAGAATGCTGGGACATAGTTTGGGTGTCAGCCACCCCCCACCCCAACCCCCCGCGCGTCTTAGTATTAGCAGGACAGAAGGGACGAGGAAAAAAGTAGCTTTCTGATTGGACGGGTTGAACTCTAACTGACAGTTTGTTTGTTTTTTCTTCCTTAAAGAAACTGGACCACGATGCGTCCGTGCAGTCGTCCCCGATCCCTCCTCCCTCCAACACGGACATGACGTCCATTCTGGAATGGAAACACAACGTCAGCTGTTGGATAAAGCAGGTGGAGCAGCTGAAGAATGCGTGAAGCTGCATCCACCATCCCAGGTTTGGGCCCAAAACCATCGTGTTTGTCGCTGTGATGTCAGATACTTATGAGCTCAGAAATGCTGCAGAAATGCAGACGTGGCTGCATGCCGTGCTGGAGAACATGCAGGACGAGTACCCGGTCAGACGAGGAGGCGGGACGTCCTGACTGTGAAGAGTTGAAAAGTCCAACATCCATCTTAGGTCTCTCATGTCGTCTTCTCATGTTCTCAACTGTGTATTAATTTATATTTTGTCCTGATGTTTTATAAATAGTAAATAATTTTAATAAATTATTATGTGACTCTTAAGTGTCTCCGTTTCCCTTTAATGGAATAAAACTCTCCTCTGATTGGTCCATTTCATAGACTGACAGTTGCGGATCACAACTTTTAAATTTATGAAACCCTTGTGCTATCCTATGACCCCCCCACCCTTACATTGACGTGTTATCCCTACCATGACATAGGTGGGTAACCCTTGTCATCCAGACCCACTAGACCAGAGGTCAGGAACCTATGACTCGCTAGCCATACATGGCTCTTCTGATGGTCACATGTTGCTTGCAGACAAATCTTTAATTTCTATTAGACCAGTCCTCAGGTGCGATGCAATGCCGGGGGGGGGGGGGGTAGGAGCGGTGCTTGGAGAAAAAGAAAATCTGCACCACTATCAATTTATTATCTATTATTTCACAAAGTTTGTAACAGCCTGAAACCTACGAACTGCCGTCCCTGCAACTGTGCTCCCGTCCCTGAGAAAGAGCGTGCAGTTGCAGGGACGGGATGTATGAGGAAGAGGGGGGGGGGGGTTGTTGGCACAGGCAGCAAGGTGAATTGCGCAGGGATTCTCAAATCTTAAAACACGCTGCCCGTCACATACTGCAGCGTGTGAGTGTGTTTGGCTCCGCGTCTGCATGTGAGCAGTCTTTCTCACATCTACAGAACATTAAGACCTAAGATCACCTTTAACCCTTGTTCTATCCTAGGCACTTTACCGTTGGGAGGTGGGTCATCTAGACCCACTAGACAGTCCTCTGAACCTTTTTTCTTCAATGATTTGTGATCTTCACTGGTGTCCATGGATTACATGAAATCTTTCCACCTTTATCCACCTTTGTCA